>QAOA01003049.1:136608-172236 GCA_003255065.1 Cercis canadensis
CTTTTTTTTTTTTTTCTTTTCTTTTTTTCGCATTTTCAAAATTTTGTATATTACTGATTGTCCTTCGACCAAATTATACCCCAACCATATTGTATTGGCCTTGATTTAAATTTTACCCTGAGCATTAGTAGCAGCCGTTATAGAAGAGCTGTGATTCAGTATTAACCTATATTTACATCACTTTACTGCATCAAAAAAATCTAGAGTTTACCACCTATAATGCAGATCTGTGTTCTGCATATTTACAAAATTTCACATTTCAGAATGTGATTTCTAACTAGTCATGGTACATTCTACCATTGACTTGTAATGGTGATATTATTATACCAATAACAGATTTGTGATTAGATGCGAATCTAGTAGTCTGCATGGGATTTGTGCATGGATTATGTGAATTTCTAAGGTCAGGTATCTCTGTCTGTAACACCCTGCTGCAAAACTAAAAGAAGGTAATATCAGTAAATTTTCCCCCCTCAAATTACAAAGAACTAAGAGGCATACATAAAGAGCGTCATGTTGTTAGATTTAAATAATGTGCATTGAATTCGGAATACTCATTAATTATTATCATAAAGAAGGCTCGCAAGTCGCAATGCCTTCTGTGGCTTTATAGCCACTAGAATCTGAAGACAATGCTGCCATTGGATGAAATAGTTGTCTGAAATTATGCTTGGTCTACAAGGAGCTTTATTGTCCTCTTCTATTAAACGACGGTGAGAATGTTATCCAAAGCATATTTTAATAGTTGAGTATTGAGTATTTTTGTATTTAAATTTCATTAGGACGGGGTAAGATGAGATTATAAGAGATGATATGTTATTTTTTATTGTGTAGTTTCCGTTAAACAAAAAAAAAGTTGGAAAACCTAAAATAGAAAAAATAACAAAAGAAAGAAAGAAAGAAAAATAATATTTAAGATGGCATGATCAATCAATCACTGCTGAGGTAATAATCCAGTTCAGCCCTAATTTGCAAGGGCATTGGCAGAGAAGAATTTATTTGTTTTCATGTCTTTATGACTTGAATTGAATAGTATTTGGCTTGTTTGGATCTTGTTGGATTGCTTTTGTTAGAAAGAAAGATGTGATATCTTTTGTGTGATGCAGCACTTATTTTATCAAGTTTGCCAAACAAACAGGAAGGCATAGTATAAAATTGAAGAAAGACAGCTCTTAATTAGCTGATTCTGCAAGATAGCTCTTGACTTGCATTTTGTATATATAAACTAGATGCTTCTCAGATAAAATTAATCTTGTGGCTTCTGCAAACAAGAAACGCGACAATCCTCACCTTTTGTTATTTTAAAGCAAGGTCAATTTAATACCAGATTCTGAGATCTCAATTTATTTCCTTTATTCATATTTCATATTAGCTCCCACCAACAATATTCTACTCTTACTGATTTTTTTTTTTTGCTATATAAAGAAAAATAATAAATCATAAATACTTGAAGGCCGGCAACCTTAAGTTTGTTGTTTGTAACTACTGCATTGGTGCATTTCTTTTAGCAGGGTTCTTAGGGAATAATTGTAATGATTTACTTAAGCTTTTTAATATAATTAGAGCTCCTCTCTATTAAGCATAGACACAAGCACTGCGACACCAAAAAAAAAAAAAAAAAAACCAAAATAACATAAAAATTATTTTTTAAATACTTAATGAGTATGAAAACACCAATAATTATACATTAATTAATTATTTAGTACCATAAGTGATATCGATATCACATGTATAAAAATGATCTAGGCCATGCATTTTTGTAGATCCCACATGGGTCTCACAAATCTATTAAGTAAAAAAATGATATAGATAATTTCAGTTATAATTTTATCAAACAGTTTGTAGTCGAGTGATACTGAGATTTTCCGTGTTCAAACCCAGAGTTATAGCCAAAGTACCAAAAAAAATTTCAGTTATAATTTTTACTTGTGGTATAGATACCACTTGTAATATTGAATAACTAACCTTTTAGTATACCAATTTATTTTGGGAGTGGGAGGAGGGGATTGAAGATATATTTATTTTTATTTATGGAGAATTTTTTATGTTTTATTTTTATTTTTTAAAGTGAGTGTGTGTATGTTGGGGCGGGGAGTTTAAGAATCAGAGTGTTGGTAACTATTATTGCAGATGAAAAGAAGGAAATGAAAGGAATGGATTGTAGCAGCAACAACTGAGGAATGGGATGGAGAGCAATGTTTCTTGCTCACATAAGGAACCTTATAAATGATGAGTAACTAATCTTTAATTAAATTAAAGTTAATTATCTGCAATTTAATTAAGCAGCTTAGCTTATGTGTTGTATGCCACTTGAAGCAAACTATGCTTGGCTGGTTCTTGCTGGCATATATAATAATTGCAAATTATCAAACACCCAATAAGTGTTCAACATTTATATGCTTCAATAATTTACTGCATTTCTTTAGAGCACTAGTTCCTGGAAATAGGCCTGAAAAATTGGGTTCAAATGTCTTTACCACTTTGACTGGTCCATTTAGTGGCTCTATAACAATTAACAAGCAAAACCCTTGTTTTTCATGGACACATTATTGGCTATTAACTATTAAGGTTCCATTCAACCCCACTTTTGCAGTCACTTGGTAAATGAGTGAAACCCAAGGAAACTATGTGCTAGGGTAAGGGGACATATACCTCTATAAATGCCACTCAACCATGTCTCTTCTAGATGATACTCATTAGAAACATCTCATAGGTCTTAAATCCAGTCTCAATCTATGAGCAGTACAAGGCGTTTTATAACCATTACAAAATTTCTCAGTGCTTTGCTAAAAATTGAAATAAAAATTGGTAAAAGGAAAAGATGCTGTACTGCCTTGAAGGTGGGAAATTGATTAAATTATAATAGTATAGCTGAATAGTGTAAAAGGAATAAGTCAAACTGGAGCTAACTTCACTTGATGACAATCTCATCTTGTTGCTGATCATTCACTTGATCTTGCAGTGCTCTCTGAGTTTGAACAAATCAGTTGGGAGAGTATTAAATTCACCCTTAAAAGCGATATTTTGGACTATTTAATGCTACCCTTTTTCTTATATTTTGAGTATAAATTCACTGCAACTCCTTTCCTCTAGCTCTCTGTCTATGTCTCTCTCCAAATCTTGCTTATGCTTCTGAGGTATATATAGCAGATTCTTTTGCATTTGCATATCTGCTTTTATATCTCAATTCTATTTCACTTTATCAACAAAATCTAAGAAAATTGGAAAATTTCTGCACTTTGAAGTCTAGAGCTGATGCTGTGATTCAATCCATATCATCATCATTGCCTTAGGCATTACCAGAAAGCTGTTGCAGTTCAGCTGTTCTTTGTAGCAAGGTATATTAAACACTTCTCCAAAATTAACTTCTCCTCACTTTCCACTTTATTATTAATTCATCATATCACCTTTTGTTATGTTGTGTGAGTACTTAGCAATCTCATAAAAATGGATATTAGACATGGAATTGATTATTTTTCTTTTTCTGCCTACACAATTTTATAATTGCTTAATTGAGCTGTCAGCTTCTGATGGTACCAACTTGTTATTCAATATTTTCTGGTTAATGATTATAAAATTTTCCCATATTCAAACTTGTTTTTTTAAAATAGATTCTGGGAATGATTTTATTGATGGAAAGAACTAAGTTAAAGTGGCCCTACCAGATCATCTTAATAAGGTCAACTAAGCATGTTCACAAGTATTTAATACTTGTTTTTCATTCCTTTTATTACTAAATCCATGTTCACATTGAACTAGTAATCTTCATGTCCGGCTCACTATCTATACTAAATTGTCTCTGGCAGCTAGAGCAGTAATTTGCTTTTCTCTCCATCTTATTTCACAAGAAAATGAGAGAAAATACCTCAGAACTATGGCTATGTACAATCACAGTTCTATTAGCCACTGTTATATTTGCAAAACTAATAGGAATCAAGTGGAACAAGGGTGAGAAAAGCACATGCAGATTGCCACCAGGAAGAAGAGGATGGCCTTTGATTGGTGACAGCATAAATTGGTACAATGCTGTTGCAAGTTCTCATCCTCCTCAGTTTGTTGAAGAAATGGTGCAAAGGTACTTACTTGCATAGCAAGAAAAGTGCAATGTACTAAGTCTTTCTAGCATTTGTACAATATCATAGTTTTGAGTTCATTTATGGAAAAAAATTCTAATGGATGAAACTAAACAAAGAAACAATTCTGTGGTTGATTTGGCATAGGTATGGTAAGATATTCTCTTGCAGCTTGTTTGGCAAATGGGCGGTGGTATCAGCAGATCCAAGCTTTAACCGCTTTGTGATGCAAAATGAAGGGAAATTATTCAAGTCGAGTTACCCGAAATCTTTCAGAGATTTGGTTGGAAAAAATGGTGTGATCACAGTGCAAGGAGAGCAGCAGAGGAAACTGCATGGCATTGCCTCCAGCA
This sequence comes from Cercis canadensis, assembly GCA_003255065.1. NCBI lineage: Eukaryota > Viridiplantae > Streptophyta > Magnoliopsida > Fabales > Fabaceae > Cercis > Cercis canadensis. The sequence continues at coordinate 141,035 of QAOA01003049.1, forward strand.
TGATGCGATTAGAGAAGCTCAAGTTTCATTTCTTGAATGATATTCAGAAGGTGATGCTTCAAACTTTGAGCAACTTTGATGACAACCAAGTCATTCTTCTGCAGGATTTTTGTAGAAAGGCAAGTAACTGGAATTAATTGACAATGTGTATGAGTATGTATGCTATGCTTATGATTAATATTAGTGCCCGCGGTGTGACTCATTTCACTTAATTGCTATACAATTTACTGCAGGTAGCTATAAATTTAATGGTTAATCAACTATTGGGGATATCAAGTGAGGCTGAGATCAATGAGATGGCTCGATTGTTTTCTGACTTTGTTGATGGTTGCCTATCTGTACCCATCAACATCCCGGGCTTCGCCTACCACACTGCTATGCAGGTACCTTGAGCAAATTCCTTAAGCCACTTATACATAAAGAGGAAAAATGAAACTGCAGAAGAAAACAAAGTTGACATGAGTACCTTTTTATCTAAGCCTTCTTTCAGCTATATAACCTGGTCACTCTAATGTTCTCAACTCTAGAATCCTCAAAAAAAGTTCAGCAAAGATAGTGCAGCCCATATTTAGGCACAAATGTATGATAAGGGGCCATTTTATCCTTGAATATTTGTTAGATCATTAAACTTGTAATGAAGATGAGAATTCCACTCATGTAGTTCACATTCCAAGATTATTCAGATCAATTAGAGGGTAAAAATGTGACATTGTTTGAATATCAGGCGAGGGAGAAAATCATATGCAAGATAAACAAGACCATTGAGGTACACAGGCAGCAAGGTGCCCCCATTGTAGGTAACGGTGTGCTTGGAAGATTGCTAGAGGAAGAAAGTTTGCCAGATGAAGCTGTAGCAGACTTCATCATCAATCTTCTCTTTGCTGGGAATGAAACTACAACCAAAACAATGCTTTTTGCAGTTTATTTCCTCACTCAGTGTCCTAGAGCCATGAAGCAACTACTGGTAAACACATAGAACTTGTTTGAGTTTAAAAAATTAGCTACCAGTGAAATGCTTTTCTCTTAGTCTCTACTTTTTACAAATCTGTCTCTTGGACAGGAAGAACAAGATTCTCTGAGGAGTAATTCAGGAGGAGAAGAAATGCTTACATGGCAGGATTATAAAGCAATGCCATTCACTCAATGTGTAAGTATGAATTAATGCTACATTATTTTTCACATCAGATTGTCTTAAATTCAAGTTTGATATCATAAATTAATATTGTCAACCCAAAAAGTAGTAATTAATTTTGTGGTTAGACTAATAAAATGATAACAGTGTTTGATATGGTTTCATTCTATGTTCTACAAACAGGTTATTGATGAAACACTGAGGCTTGGGGGCATTGCAATTTGGCTAATGAGAGAAGCAAAACAAGACATTAAGTACCAAGGTATAAAATTTGTCTTGTTAATTAGATGGGATATTTGGATTAATATAATAAACCTTATTGAAAAGCTACAAAATAATACCACTAACACTTATCTGATTTTGGGTAGATTTTGTTATTCCCAAGGGATGCTTTGTAGTTCCATTTCTTTCAGCAGTTCATTTGGATGAGAATGTCTATAAAGGAGCTTTAGACTTCAATCCTTGGAGATGGATGGAGGCTGAAAATGAGGTTAGTATACACTATACACATGCATTGCTATTTCCATATACACTTCAATTTCATTTCTTTTGTTTCTTAATTCTTGTGCTTCCATTGAAGGAAAAGAGAAACTGGAAAACTAGTCCATTCTATGCACCCTTTGGAGGAGGTGCTAGATTCTGTCCAGGAGCAGAGCTAGCTCGGCTTCAGATTGCTCTTTTCCTCCATTACTTTCTAACAACATATAGGTAATGCCTCTCTTTTGCGCATGCTCATACACACACATTTTTATGGCCCAAACAACCATCAATTTGTCTTGTATCTTGCATTTTCTTAAAATATATAGCTCAATGAAGCAATGAGAAATTAAATGTAATCATAACTCGTGTATTTGTTTTTGTTCAGATGGACCCAAGTGAAGGAAGATAGAATGTCCTTCTTTCCCTCTGCTCGGTTAGTGAACGGCTTTGAAATCCGCCTCACCACACGGCATCACCAACAAACCAAGTGAAAGCTCTCTGTGTTTATTTCAAATTCCTCCTCCTTCTCCACACCGTTTTTTTTGTCATTGTTTTTTGACTAGCATTTCTTTTTGCTGAGTGCTCTCTCAGTTCTCCCAACAATGATTTGCTTCAGAATTTTACATGTTGATGTCATGTATAAATATGTATAGAGTATTTATATATAAGATGTTCACTGGTCACAAGAGTTGTATAATATACAGCACCCAAGTCTTGGGTTCTTTTAGATTTTCCCCATGATTATCCAATGTATATCATTTTTTTAAAAATTTTTTGTGCAAAAATTTGAGAAGATTAGGTTTTAATTAATTTTTGTTTAATTTCTTTGAGTAACTGTAAAAAAAAGCCTTAATTGACGAGGATTGTCATGACTAAGATTGTACACAAATTAATATGAAAGTATACTTCTTATGTTTATCAAGTTAGTGGGATCACCTACTGTTTTAAAAACTAGACCGGACTAGCCAGTTCGATCGATCCGATCGATTCTCGATAAGAAAAATAGTTCAATTCATTCCTCTGGACCAATGCAGCAGTTAAATCGCTTGAAACCGGTGAGAATCGTTAAACAAGTCTAATTTTTATATGGCTTGGAAAATTGGTAGAAATGAAGCCAAAATCATCCTCCATGTATTCAAACCCGATACTGCAGCTCCATATTCATTCTTTTGCCACTAGGACATGTCCACTTTTGAGTTTATTACCACATATAAATATATTTATTAATAGAATATTTAAGAAATTAATAATAACCATATTTACTGAGTTTAAACTTACTACTTCTTTGGTAAAAATGTTCACAGTCCAAACCACTAAGACAACTTGGGACCTACATTTATTATTGCACAAAAATTATTTATCAATTATTTAGTAGATTTATTTAATATTACATATTTAAATAGGTAAAAATTATAATATATAATCACATAGTATACAAATTTTAACTTAAGACTTTTTACTAATTTCTTAAAACTTTCATCACTAACTCATTGCTTTATTATTATTCTCGTCTTCTCTTTTTTTTTTTCCTCATTTTTCGTTATTATTTAATACATGTGTGTCACTAACTCTACTAAGAAAAAAAAAATTATATGCAACTATGTGGATCCGACACCACATGTTCTTGTATTTTTTTTTTTTCTCTTGGTCTATTATACATGATTTAATTGATTTCTTAGTTATTTATTTATTTATTTGTTTGGCTAATACAATGTAAATTTGTCTCTATCTTTTTTTCTTGTTATGATTATCTGGTTATTTATTTATACAAATTATCTAATTTTGCTATGTTAGAAATTGTAAACTTAATTATGTTGAGAGTATATGAACTTGTAAGATATGTTGGTTGTTAAAACAATCTAATTTTATTATGAGGCACCATTTTAAATTAGTTGTATATAAATTAGGTTTTTATATCTTTTGATTTTTAATTATTTGAATATTTAAGTTTGAGACTTTCACTTATGAGTTAAATTTGATTATTTGTGTTTCATCCTCCATGTTTTATTTTTTGTGAATCTTTAATTTTGAAAAAAACTTCGATTCAACCATTACACAAGTATATATAAGACAACTTATTCAAAAATCTCTTAAAAAGATCGAAGTCTTAAGTTTAAATTCTCATTTATTCAATTAAAAAATTTAATTCTATTTATCTAATAAAAAAAAAAGATAGTGAAAATCACCAAATAATTCATTCAATAGTTATAGTTGGATATCTACGCAAAAAATTCCCAAGCTCTCTAGTGCTACTCTTACTCTAATTGTAATTAAGGGGTTGAATAGAAGCACATATGAAAAAATAATAATTAAAATTCAAGCTTCTAATGACACTTTGACCCAAATATTATACTTTAGAAAACAAATTTATGTATCTATAGTACTTTTGAACTTATTTACATATATATTGTAGTATATATTATAGTTTTTAAAAAAAAAATAAAAAAAAAAAATCTGGTTGGTGGGGCCCACAGGGATGCGCCATTGGACACGCCACTAGCCCAATGACGTGTCCCCCTCTTGTCTATGCTTTACTAATTAAAAAAAAAAGGGCATTAACATCACTTGGCAAAAACCATGAGGGGGACATGTCATTGTCCAATGGCGTGTCCACACTGGACACACAGATCTGGTGAGCCCCACATTTCTAATTTTTTTTTCTAATTTTAAAAACTACAACATTTAAGTAAATAAGTTTTAAACTAAATTTGTTCTCAAAGTAAAATATTTAGGTAAAAAAGCCGCTTCTAATTGTTAAAAATTAAAAAAAAGAAATTTGATAATGATAGTAGTTTGGCAAAGCGTCAAAGTTGAATTGAAAGGGGCAGAGAGGAAGTATAGAAGCTAGGTTGGATATTTTTATTGGGCTAAATTGGGCCTTGTTTCTCTTTGTTTTTGCTTCTGAATTGGGCCTTATTTCACATATAACTGAATTGTCTCTAAGATAATGGGCTACCCACATATAAGCGCAAGATTTCTCTAAATTTGTTTGGACTGGGCACGGTAAAGACCAAATATAATGGTGGTTTTGGTTAATTATGTAATTCTATTATAAACTACTGAAATTACAGAATTATCTCTTATCTGTTGCCAATTTACTATTCCCGCCTGGTCACCACAACACCCGTCCATCCCCAAAAGTAAAATCTTATTCTCCTTCGAACATCAAGTTCTAGAAGCGTCCTCTCTCTTCCCGCACTGTCTCCGAAAGGAATCAGCTTCGCTTTCAGTTGTGCTTCGTAATTCCAGAGCTTCCCCATGCAGCTGAATCTTCTTATCTGAGAAAGAGAAGCTCTGTTTCAAGCTCAGCAGAAAGCATTACAAATGGCTGGGAGAGAAGTTCGAGAATATACCAACCTAAGCGATCCAAAAGGTAATAAATTTAATTTCTTGCTTGCTCTGTGTGTGATAATTTTTTTTTTTCAGTTTCTATTTTATAGTTACTGGGTTGTGTTAATTGTGTTCCGAATTTGCAGACAAGAAATGGGGTAAAGGGAAAGATAAGATAGACGATGAGGACATCACTTTTCAACGCATGGTTGCCAAGGTTAGCGCATTGAATCACCCTCCCTGACGTTCTCCTTTTTTGAATACCTTTTGCCACTGTTCTTTTCCTTTAAGGGGCTTATGAGCACCTCACGAATTTTTGACAAAACCATACTTGAACTTGATTCTGAAGCTAATTTTTGATTGTTATTAGAAGGACCCTTTGTAGTTTGCTTCTTAGCTACATTAGCTATTATTTTTGCAATGGGCTTTTATGCAGGTGCAAGTAAAGCCAATGCCACTGATACCAAAATACCGTTTATGTGATCATTTTACGAGATTATTCTTGATCTTCTATTAGTTGTAGATTTCTTTCTCTTATAAGCTTTTGGTCGTAAGTGCTTTGCGAGCTTACATCCTCAGAAACACTCCTTCATAGATTTCTCTAATTTTGAGCCTTCTCCAAATCCCCTAAAGATACAAGAAGTAGAAGTACTTTGGAGACTTGCAGATTACCCCTCTCTTACTTATCCACCACAAAAAGAAAAAAGTACCTACACGGAGAAAAGGAAATTTGTAGAACAATAGATTTGGCCATTTGGGTCTTCTATGTTTGTTTCCTGATTTGGTTATGTAGCGTATATCATATAACTAGTAGAAATGAATGAGTCATGTATATAGTTTGTGTTGAGTATTCAGTAGGAACTAGGAAGAACAATTATATTTTAAATTGATATTGAAGTTCTAAACTTGTATGACAGTTTGGCAATCATATCTTTTGGAAAACTTGGGGAAAAAAAAAGGTTCAAACCTTAGCAGACTTTCAACATTAGTATCAAGTTCTAAAATGGCCTTCTCATAAAAAACAGAAACTTGCTTTTAATTTGCTGATAGAATTTAAAAAGTATGATCGTAGTTTACAGGAGAGGAGAGTTTTCTTTGCCTTGGCTTGCCAACTGGAGCAGTAATGAATCAAGAATTGGTTCAGTTGAGCTTCTTAATCTGAACTGTAGTGAGTATTTGTAACTCATTCTACCTGCTCTAATNTGTAGAACAATAGATTTGGCCATTTGGGTCTTCTATGTTTGTTTCCTGATTTGGTTATGTAGCGTATATCATATAACTAGTAGAAATGAATGAGTCATGTATATAGTTTGTGTTGAGTATTCAGGAGGAAGTAGGAAGAACAATTATATTTTAAATTGATATTGAAGTTCTAAACTTGTATGACAGTTTGGCGATCATATCTTTTGGAAAACTTGGGGAAAAAAAAAGGTTCAAACCTTAGCAGACTTTCAACATTAGTCTCAAGTTCTAAAATGGCCTTTTCATAAAAAACAGAAACTTGCTTTTAATTTGCTGATAGAATTTAAAAAGTATGATCGTAGTTTACAGGAGAGGAGAGTTTTCTTTGCCTTGGCTTGCCAACTGGAGCAGTAATGAATCAAGAATTGGTTCAGTTGAGCTTCTTAATCTGAACTGTAGTGAGTATTTGTAACTCATTCTACCTGCTCTAATGTTTTCTGTTGATATGGTCTTCAGCAGCTTCAGGGTTCTTACTAACTGTTGAGAGTTATAAATGAAAAACCATTCCTAGGCCTTCTCCTAACAGCTTAAGCGGTTATGATGATTAGTTACTTGACATGGTATCATAGCCTTGTTGACGAAGTGGTCTCAAGTTTGATGCCCCCATTCACATATCAAAATTAAATTTTAGCACATAGAGCACGTTGGATTTATAGAGCAGGAACAATCATGGGCCTTCTCATATAATCTTAAGCCGTTAGGATGACTGGTTACTTGACATGAACATTATTGATTGTCATATGCTCATATGGTACTGCCAATTTGGTATTTGTAATTAATATTTTCATGGCAGTTGGCTGGGATATGCTGGTGGAACTGTTTAGGTTACATGTTTGTGTGCTTTATTAAACACTGAAGTTAAGCTCCATTTTTGAATTTTTTTTTCTTTTTTAATTTTTCTTTTGATGTGAAAGATGAGTTATTGTTTTAATGATAGAAAGAAGATTAGTATTCATTTCATTCTAACAAAAGCAAAAGAATAATTGTCATATCGTATGACTTTATTTGTTTGTAATGCCAAAGTTCTATATTTATCATTTGGTTTCACTTAGTATCTTCCTACTACAGCTAATATTTAATAATAAGAGATAAATATACTTTCTAATAAGTTCGTCAGACTATGAATGATTAGGTTCAGGCTATGAAAATAATTGATGTCAACATACTTCAATGTTCTCATCTAAATTCTGCCTAGCTTGCCTTACATTCTCTAGTAACTTTTATGGGGCTATTTGAGGGATTTTGCTGATAACATGCCCCGGCAGGGATATTGGCTTCCTGTACTGGGTGGCTAATGCAAGCAGATGCAAGAAGTTGCTGGAGAGCGTGGAGGTTACCTTCATGGGCGTGGCGGTACCTCTCTCTCTCTCTCTCTCTCTTGTGTGTATGTGTGTGGCACTTGCCCGTATGCTTTTATCTGCTGCTCTTATGCTACCCTTTGTTGCTTCGACCTCTTTTAAAGTTTTAATATGCAGCCTTGGACAGTGATGATCTACTCTATCTCAAGGAACAGATGGAAGCTGAGGAGGATGCAGAACGCCTCCTTCGCCGTACTGAAAAACGGGCTTTTGCTGCATTTAAGATATCCTTTTATGGGTGTAATAGATAGCCAACCTAAAGGAGCTTGTTTTTTAATTATCTTCCTCTTCTTGGATTCCAACTGTTTCTGATGTCTTAAAACTGCAGGTCTTCATTTACTCACTCTTTCTATGTTTTAGTTATTAATGACCAGTTGCATCATCCTTTCCTTGATTGCAGAAATTATAAAAAAACAAATGTTTGAAAAGTGCTGCACTAAAACTCCCTATTTTTCCTTTTGAGTCCTAGATGGGAAGTGGGTTTGTGAAGAAAAAGTATGTAGGAGTAAGATTTCTCATCTAGCATGATGATCTGTCTGACTCGGGACTATTTACTCCAAAATGAAGAAATCTGTCTTGTGACTTGTCATTCAATTTATGATATCTCCTATCCTTTGCACACTGATTTGTTCTCCTTGTCTCCTAAGGAATAGAATACAGGATCTATATTGATGATAACTCGAGTTCAGTTGCATGCACAAGTTCTCTTCCCCCTCCCCCAAAAAAAACAACACACACATACATTTCTATCACTCAACTTCCATTAGAGCTAGTCTTGTCTGAGTTGTGGCGTGTGTTTTTCTCCCATAATTTTAAAGAAGCATGACCACATTGATGTTTGTATCATGCCGTTCTTGACGGTAAGGTCATCATATTGTAGGTTTTCCTGTCAAGTGAGCACTTCTGTACGTACTATTTGGTTAAATAAAATTGAAAAACCCTTCCTTGTGCTTAAGTCGTAGTTGGTGCAAGCTGTATTTGATCATAGGCTTGTGCTTGTGCTTTAAGTTGTATTCTTTGGTTTCCTTCACCAATAGACACAGAGCTGCAAGCATGGCAGACTCTTCACCTGCATCAGTACCCTTGCCACTTCGTGTTGAGCCAAAACCAAAGAGTGGAATCAGGTACATCTTCAACAAAAAAAACACGCAATTTTTTTTTTCCAGTTCTGTTGTTGTTCATAGTCTTGATCTTTGGTGATATAGGCAGCAAGATCTACTGAAAAAAGTAGTTGAAATTAAACCAAAACGAAAGAGGCTTTCTAGCCCATCTGATGGTAATCAGTCCACAGCGGTTTCTTGTGATGTTACTGTATCAAACCGTCAATCTGTGAGTGACCAGCTCAAAGAGAAGGGACAGTCTTTGTCTGGATCGAAGAAAGTAGAGGAACAACCTTTGTCGATGTCACATGAAGCAGAAAGTAAGTATAAGATGGATAATTCTGCGGGAGGCTTACTAGGCTTGGCATATGCTAGTTCTGATGAAGAAGAATGAAGAGTGATGGGCATTTGATTGTGGAGCCCTACTATGTAGTTTTAGTACAGAATGCTTTATTTCATTAGTAAGTATTTCATTGTGTAACCAGGACTACACTGAAAATTCCTTGTACGAAGCATTAGTCTGCAGGCTGCAAGAGGGAAATAGGAAAAGGAAAAAAAAAAAAGTAATTATTACTGTACAACTAGAGGAAAGATACAATTTTGTATGCCTTCATTTATTCTCAATGTCAATGTGCCAGTTTTGCTTTTGTCTTGCTGTCATTCCTAATTCTGCACTTGGAAGTTAAGTTGTTTTTGAGTTGGTAACAATGTGGAACCTTGGGTGGCTTCCATTCCATACCTACATTCGTACATTGTATTCTGGTTTATCCAAACCTTTGGTGCTGTGAACAACCTTACTGAATTTGAGTCTGCAAGTAGGCTGAAACCATCTGTGACTCAGATTTCATCACTGAGTAGGGATGTAGCCGAGCCGAACCAAGCCAAATACTAGATCCACAGGTCATTGGCATATTAATGTGCTTTTAAGGACGTGTTTGGTTCAAAAGATGAAACATTTCCATTCTAGGGACTTGTAGGAATGAGACTTCTTTGAAAGTTAACAAAATGTATTTGGTTAATACTTAATTTTTTTGGAAATAATATGTTGCATTCCTATCAAAATTTTATCTTCATGTTTGGATCAAGTGAATATTAATAGAAATATAATAAACTTTTTCAAATATATCATTGACTAAAATAAAAGAAAATAAGTAAAATAGCACAGCATATACTAACAAATTGTTGATCAAGATACAATATATAATGTAAAACCCGATTCTTATCTTTTTTATGTATCATTTAACTAAGATACAATATATAATGTAAAACAAGTAAGAAGCTCTTAAAAAATAAAAAAAAAAAAAAAACTCTAGATTTACAAGATTTTGGTGTTTTTTTACGTGTTTTTTAACCAAAATATAATGTATAATGTAAAATAAGTAAAAGACTCGTAAAAAATAAAAGAAATTTTAGATTTACAAAAATTTTGTCTATTTTTATGTACCGTTTAATAAAGATACAATGTATATGTAAAAAAAAAAAATAGATTACCTTAGAAGTTGAGATATATTACCTTTTAATATGTTTGTGTTTGGATTAAATTCTCTAAGAATTGATTTTTATAGAGAGAGGTGATGATTGAATAATTGATTCTGAAAAGAATTTGTAAGAAAAAAATTGATTTTTAAGAAGTTATATGAATTTGTGTCACTCAAAATAATGGTGTGTATTTTACGAAACAATAATTTACGTAGTACAAGTTATAAATAAAATTATGAGGCAATAAATAAAATATTAATTATAAAAGAATTAGGTTTATTTCCCAAAAATTGAATAGTACACAATATCAAATTAAAAAAAGAAAATATTGCAAAATAAAACGTAGCGTCTTGGTTTTTTGAGATGGGTTTTAAAATAAAATGTAATGTAGATGCCAGATGTTGCTTCGAAATTCTCCTGGGGTAGCTCCGGTTTGTAGCAACTAGCAAGGACTCTCGCCATGTCCCTTGTTTCTCATTCTCCTCTCTCATGTACTTGGGTCTGTTACTCTTCGTACTTCATCTTCTTTCACGCTGCAATTTCTTTCAGTTTTCAAAATGTTCTATTTTCCCTATTATTTTTCCTAATTTTTTCTAAAAATATTCTTATTTGGGTGACAGTGGAAATTGAAGGGAGTTAGCTTAAATCCGTTATCACAACCATGGCAAGGCGTAAGAATCAGCAGAAGCGGTTGCTGTCGACTGGTTTTTAATGCTAATTCCCGTAAAACTGGGGTTATAGCTTGTTTCTTCAATCCTATAGAAGACCCCATTATCAAAGAAGCTCTCAAGGTATTATCAATCCGCTTCTTCACTCTTCATACATGATGTCTTTTAATTTCTTTCTTCATGTGAATACTACTTCCATTTTTATTTATTTTTTTGGTTGCTTGAATGCTCTGAAACAGTTAGGTAGAGCCTATAGCAATAGAATGTGCTCTATAAGTTATTATATGGGTCTTGAGCATCAAATTTATCCTGGAATTGAATTTCATTTCCTAGAGTGCTAAGGTTTAGTTTATCACATTCAATGTCAAAGAGGAGTGACTGATTGAGAATCAACTGGTATTAGAGTTCTGAAGATGGATTCATGAGGCATCGCCCATTCTAGTTAGAACTGATAAGTATGGAGATTTTGGTTCAATAACTTGAATACTATTAGAAGTGATAAGGTGTGCGAATAGAAGATAGCAAAGGGAAATATGTTATCTGGCTTAAGGAATGCCTCTTTGGTTAGGCTCCTCAAACTCCTTCAGGTAATAACTCAATATAAAGCAAGATGGCTTATTGGAGGGTGGAGCAGCTGTGGTTATTATCTTTTTATTTTTAACTTTCGACAGTGGGAATGGTTGCAATGTACTGATAGCTCTTCTCCTGTACTGGCAGAAAGAATTAGACTTAATGGTCAGAAAGCCTGTACTGTATACAGGAATTTCATTTTAGCCTTATATTGAAGCTCATCAAGTGGGTTGTTAGAGTAAAAATGTTATTATACAATGTTTTTATTAGCTAGCTTGCTTGACATAATATAAGAGTAGGGAAGTGCAGGGTGGCATTTCTTGTGCAGATGTTGAACTCCAGCCAAGGGGTTGTTGGCTAATATCTTTTATTATCTCCGTGTTATATAACCAATTTGATGATGCAAACAGTTTTTCAAATTCCCCTGTAAGAGGGGGATGGAGTTTCCATGATTCACATTTTGCTTTAGAAGCCTTTCCAAAAAACTGTACTTGTAATCTGTGGTTTTTCATCACTCTCTCTTGCTCTCTCTAAAACACCATACTCGTACCTATAGAGGATACAGGACACAGTTGCATGTGTTTGCACATCTGTTGAGCTCAGTTCAGGACAAAATGCCTTTGGTTTTAATCTTTACAGTTCATTAAAGCCTTTGAAAATGTCCATTCTGATAAACAAAAACTACAGTAACTAAGCAAGGAGAGTCGTATGCTTTACAGTATATCTTTTCTCTAAAGTTTAAAACTTTGTTTCCAGGATATATTCATACCTGCAAAATTATGGTATATCTATACTGATTACAAGGAGCTCTAAACAGATTGTCACCCACAGATTGCATATTTTGAAATTTAGAGAAAACTATATGCTATGGTGTAATTGAGGCTGTTAATCGTTCAACTTGAAGGAAGCTAACCTGACTTACAGATTTTAGTTTGAGCTGCATCTTTGAGATTCTTTTCTCTTCCTCTCCATTTTGAAGGATGGTGTTAGACGTATGGGGGGGAGTATGTTATGTGTTTGTTTTCACGAAGTATCGATTTTATGTTGCTGAGATGATAAGATATTATGGGAATATATAAAAGGACATGATGGAAAACCAATCTAAGATAATTTTTATCTTACCATCCTTAATGTGGCCGATGCTCTAGGACTCTGAGTAGCAGTGTCCTGGTACAGTTCTCAAGAGATGTAATTAAATTGCATTTGGCCAAAATAGTATGAGCTGAAGAAACATCATGCCCACAAGGATAAGCATTAATTGGTGTGCAAAAATTGTAACTTGTATCAGTATTACATTGCTATATCTGCAGGAACCAGTGGCATTCATGGGTGGGATGTTTGCGGGTCTTTTAAGGCTTGATTTGGAGGAAGAGCCCCTCAAGGAATGGGTAACAAGGACTGTGGAAGCTGCAGGTGTTAGTGAAGAAGAAATTGATGCAGAAGGGTCAACAACTGAGTTAGCTCCTCAACAGATTGAGATTGAATAGAGTTTTACCATTGTTGCTTTGTATACTAGATAAGAAATTGACATATAATCAATGTGCCAAAATTTCAATGAATAATTTGTTCAGTTGGTTCTAATTTACTATCCACATACGTACAAGAAAAGAGAATAGCTCAGCTACTTTCTCTCTTTCTCCCGTTAACAATACCCTTACAATTTCAACATTCATTTTTGCTTAGCAACTTGCTTTACTATCATGAAGTCATGTCTCGCTGCACCATTTTCTTTTGGAAGTCCAAGACGAAAGGTGCAAATCATTACACTAGAAAAACAGATATTTCCTGCTTTCTGCATTCGTGACTTGGTGTTACAGATTCATAATCTTTGAATGCTGTTTAGTATTTGCTTTGCACACATAAGTTCTCTTCAAATCATTTGAAGTTATCGTCACAGCGTTAGTGGTGTAACTTACCTCTAAAGCGATGCCTAGTCCAAGCTTGAAATTCCTACATCCACCTCTTTGATAGGCAAGTAGTAGCTTGTAGGAAGGTACAACTGTAGCAACAGTTGAAATTTGATCTACTGTAATATCATATCACTAAGAACCTAAGTAGCACCGAAACGCCGTTTCTAGGGGCGTAGCCGTTTCGAGAACGTCCTCGAAATACGAAACGCATACCACAATTCCGAAATTCACAAATTTTTGTTTTTTGTTTTTTTAATTATTTTTTACATTTTGAAACTCCCCAAAACGCAAAGATTCGTCAAAGAATGTGCTTGAAACGTCTAGTTGGATGCGGAGGCAAGAAATGACGCTGTTTTTGCCAGAAAATTCCCGGTCATTAGGAAACGTTGTCGTCTAGCTGGAGGCGGGAATTGAAATGAAGGAAACGGCGCCGTTTTGGATGTGTGGCAATTCAAATGTGACTGATGCGACGTCATTTTGAAGGAGGCGGAAATGGGGATATTTAGTGCTACGACGCCGTTTTGGAAGCTAAATTAACGTNCGTCAAAGAATGTGCCTGAAACGTCTAGTTGGATGCGGAGGCAAGAAACGACGCTGTTTTTGCCAGAAAATTCCCGGTCATTAAGAAACGTTGTCGTCTAGCTGGAGGCGGGAATTGAAATGAAGGAAACGGCGCCGTTTTGGATGTGTGGTAATTCAAATGTGACTGATGCGACGTCATTTTGAAGGAGGCGGAAATGGGGATATTTAGTGCTACGACGCCGTTTTGGAAGCTAAATTAACGTCAAAATTGCTTTCTCCTTCCCGAAATCAAATTGGGCATGATTATTTGTACTTTGAGTTAATACTTGTTAGTTATTATTTATTTGTTAAGGATTAATGGTTGATATTTTTAATATTTGGAGAATTTTAAAATTTTTCTTGTTATTTCATATATATATATATATATGATGTGGCATACCCATGTCGTACCTATAGTCCCATTTTTTGAAAAATGCCGGACTGGCGTTTTGTACCCATATCGGGTACGAAACTTGTACCCGTACTTGTGCAACATAGCTAAGAAGTGAGGAATTTTTTTTTTTTTTTTGACAACAAAAGGTTTTAACTATTTTGTAATACGTAGCACATGGCTTAGTGATTATATAAAACTTACTATACTCTCACTCGATTAAAATTAAATCCAAATAAAAATAAAATTACATAACACAATACATATTCAGAGGGACTCATTGAAAATGTCATATTCATGAGTTAAACACCATAAAATTTAGTTTTATTAGCTGGATTGGATTACAATTTCTATTTAATCATATTCCATTCAAGATGAACCTTGATTTCCCCCTTTTTTTTTTTGTCTTTTGAACAGTCCAAAGAAAAATGTTGTGGGATTGTCCGTGGGCCTATCAGTCTATGATGAGTAATATCCCTTCAGACCTAGAGGCTACTAAATTTGAAAAGTTGGGCTTGGGCCACGGCTTCCGTGCCACAATGGGCCCATTTATTGAATGAAAAAGAATATAAAATAAGAATCAGAAAGAATGGTGGCACTGCCAGGGCAAGACTGCGGCACAGCTGCTGAAGAATGGCTAGTGAAGAAGTAAAAGGAGAGGAAGAAGAAGAGGTAGCAATGGTGAGCTTGGGTTCTTACGGTGGAAAGGTAAGGTTGTTGGTTGCTGGGGAGGAATCAGCTGCGGAGGAAATCATGCTGCTATGGGGAATCCAACAGCCTACACTTTCCAAACCCAATGCCTTTGTCTCCCAGTCTTCTTTGCAACTTCGCCTTGACTCTTGTGGCCAATCTCTCTCTATTCTTCAGTCTCCTTCTTCCTTGGTATATCAATTATCTCCTTCTATTTCTGTTTTATATTTATTAAATTTTTTCTTCAATTTCACGCTTTGGAATAAACTATCAATCTTCACGCCTTTTCAAATTTTGTTGGTAAATCTATAAAAAAAAAAAAAATAGATAATGATGCTTGCCCGCATACTTCTCCTTGAATGTTCTGGTAGCCACTCATATAAGTAAGTTGTGCAGGGTAACATGTGCTAACAGTTGTCTCAGAATTCTAGTGAACTATGTTCTCACTTATAGAATAGAAATAGTAATTTGATTAGGTTATTGATGACTAGGTGAGGAGTTTTAGATTTCTGAATGCAGTTGTTTGAATGATTAAACAATGAAATGGATTAAAATAAGTTATATATGTGGTTGCTAAATGTTCCATGATGAGGAGTCACTAATACATGCTTGTAAGTTGGATGCAAATACAGTGAGCCCTCAAATTTATATCTGGTGTTGATATTGCTAACTCTGGCTGATGTTGATGGCTTGCAAACCAGCTAAAGATAACTGCTTCAAATGCTCAGGGTTTGTTTTTGAGAGTAATTGTTAGAGATAAAACCCAGTCTTGGGCCTATACCTAACATGTTAAGTTATTGAGTGAACTGGTTCCTTGACAGTAATTTTTAGATGATAGTTGAGGCAAATGAGTTATACTGGCACTTCTTGAAGTCGTAATTTCAACAGCCAGTTGGGATGGCTGTGAAACGAACTGCTGGAAGAATTACAGGGAATTGCTAGGCTAATTGAGGATGGGTGTGGCAATGGACTAATAGACCTTTAGCCTGTGAGGCTGCAGGAACAAGTGCCACATGATATGGAATGATGAGTCATATCCATAGTAGATGAAACAAATGGATTAAAAGGTTTATTACAATAAAGGGTAGTTGGGCTATGATATGATGATGGAGAACAATTAATACGTTCTGGTTTACATTAGGAAAAAAAAAAAAGGGAAAAAAGGCTTCCATTACAAACTTTGTAGTTTCCCCTTTGCCCCCGCCCCCCAAACAACAACAACAACAAAAAAAAAGAGGATTGATGAAGCTTGTATATTACTGTCTTGGCCTTGGGCCTGCAGTAATTTAGTCAAACAGGAAATTTTCTAGGGCCTTACTAGTCTCCATGTTGCAGTGAAGCTATGCTAAAATGGCACTTCTGCTAAGTGATAGGCAATTAGGAATATGTGTATGGTATGTTTAAACTAATCCACAGCACAGCATGATCAACACATTAACAAACAGATCTGCTTCTACCTCTGTTCTTTTCTACTATGTTCTTTTCTACCACAATATATTCGTTTTAACTTTCAAGGTTTAAATAGTTGTATCACAAATTGGCTTTCAGTTCACAGTTATGGCTTTTTAAACTTTTGATTTAAGAGCACACCTGGAGTAACTGGAGCGGTGATGTGGGACAGTGGAGTTATATTGGGTAAGTTTCTAGAGCATTCTGTTGACTCAAGGATGCTTACTGTTCAAGGCAAGAAGATTGTTGAATTGGGATCTGGTTGCGGGTTGGTCGGGTAATTACTCAGTCTTAGCTGTGGATCAATTTGAGCTGTTTGCTATAATTTGTTAATAATTTTTTTTGAGTTCATTTAACACGTTTTGTTATACAAGCAATATACACGAAAATTAGAGTTTTCACATTTCCCTTTCCTTTTTAAATTAAAAAAATATTGCTATTTATAATTAGTTCGCCTATAACTGAAGAATTATTTTTCACTTGCTTATAGTGGAATTTAATTTTTCTTATTTTCTCTTCCCCAGTTGCATTGCAGCTCTTTTGGGTGGTCGAGTAATTCTTACTGATCTGCCTGATAGGCTTAGGCTACTTAAAAGGAACATTGAAACCAATATGAATCATGGGGGTGTACGGGGTTCTGCAACAGCCACAGAACTCATATGGGGAGAAGATCCTGACACAGAACTCATTGAACCTGCACCTGATTACGGTAATAACCCTCTTTCAACTCTTTCTAACAAGGAACAAACAAGACTCAACATTACCACCTGAAAGCTTAGAAAGTGACATCTTGTGTCATTACTGTCATTGTGATTATCATCATCATTGTGATCATAGTTAAGATTGTCATTCTCCTCTTATTCGGATTCTTCTTTTGTTTAGTGTTTGACTTATCTGTGTCTCATACCATTTCCAACAACCATTCAGTTGTGATCAGATGTTCTTTATCAGTAAGATCTTTGGTAAAATAAATTTTTTTATGAGACTAATTTATCATATGATGTTATTAGAACCTTTACCTTCATGCTGCCATGAGGAATATTCATTTGGCTTCATAACGGTACGAGTTTGCCTCATCATCTTTTGCATGGGGGATATGACTTCCGTAAAGTATAAGAAAAACATCCAGTTTGGTAACTTTGGGATGATGAGAAAAAACCACCATAAGATTTTTTTTTTCGGTAATTTAATGATAGATGATACATTCTACTTGATTTTATAGTTATTTCTTCTCTTCAGTGCTAGGATCTGATGTCGTATATAGTGAGGGGGCTGTTGTGGATTTACTAGTGACGCTAGAACAGCTCTCTGGGCCCAATACAACAATCTTTTTGGCTGGAGAACTCCGAAATGGTAAAGAATTCCTCCTTTTTCTTTTTCTTATGCTTTATGGGCTCCAAACTATGCATGCCATGGTTCTCAATAATGTTTTCTGACTTCAGATGCCATTCTCGAGTACTTCATAGAAGCAGCAATGGACAATTTCATGATTGGGCGTGTGGATCAAACACTATGGCATCCTGATTATCGCAGCAAACGTGTTGTTCTTTATGTTCTAGTGAAGAAATGAAAAATGATTGTGACATTTAGTTTTCTTGTCTGAAGCTGATAATGCACATGTCCATATTGTACATCAACTTTTTGAGCACTATTGTTCTTATAATTCCTTTCTTTTCTGTTTCTGCTCCAATGTTTTTTTTTCCTCTTTAGTATGCGTTTGTCTTGGAAGCCACTTGAATCAATACCAAAAAGTTTTCTAATATTCTGACGAGTTAATTTGCTCCCAATATGATGAAATGCTGAAAATCATGGTGGTTTCAAAAGGCCAACAACAAAGGAGAGATTAAGAGAAGAAACCGCGGGAAAGAAAAAGATGAGAATTTGCAAAAAGTCGGTGGAAGATGTACAGTATGACCCTTCAATTTTTAGTGAAACATTACAATCTATGCAGTTATTTTGTAAATGCTCATTAGGTTTGTTTTTATATCTTTTTTTCATTAAAATTTGCTAGCTTTTGGGCTAGACAAGGTAGCCAAGTAATTGCACAGAACAAAACCATGGAAGGAAAAAAGTTAAAAGTAGTAAACTTTAAGAAATTTATAAACCGTTTTCCAGTAACTTGTATGTATCTTATCAAAAGTCAGACCATTTTCAACAGTTATTTACCCGCTGCTTTACTAAAATTTTCCTTACATTTTTTTTTTGGGTAATTCACCCATTGTTAGTTAAGAAAACTAGAAAAGGGAGGCATTATTTTCCTCTTTCTCTGGGGCATGGACCCAACGACCAACCAACCCACCAGTTTCACGCACCTAACCCAAGTGGAGTGTAATTTCAATGTGGATGATCCTCACCAACCCCATGTCTTGGAGAATTCCTTCACCTACCACCAAAGATTTGAACTTCACAGCAATCATTTTTAATTCTTACCCTCCTTGGTCCAGGTCTCCTCCTCCTCCTTCTTCTTCTTCTTCTTATTATTATTATTCCTTCCGTTTCCCATTTGCAGAGCTTTCTGCAGAATGTCATCATCAACCCCTCAAGTCATCACCTGCAAAGGTAAATGTGCCGTTTTTCTGTTTCTTTTCAAATTTCTGGTCTTTGTTTATATTGGGCTTGGGAATGGGATGTAGTAACCATGTAAACTGTATCGTGGATTTGAATTAAAATAGCTGCGGTGGCATGGGGAGCTGGAGAGCCATTGGTGATGGAGGAAGTACAAGTAAGCCCTCCCCAACCCATGGAGATTAGGATTAAAGTTGTTTGCACCTCTCTCTGTCGCAGTGACCTTGCCGCTTGGGAAACTCAAGTAATTAGTCTACCATCTCTTACTTTGTCCTTCCTCTTTTCCTTTTCATTTTCCTTTTCTAGCTCCTACCACTTGACCCACCACAAAGTATTTTCTCTTTTACTGCTGTCGTTGAGTAACTGATTTCAATACTGAAAACTGGGTTTTATTTGATGTAATTATGGGTTTAGGATGTAAGAATAGAGAAGAATAAAAAAAAAAAAAAGATTTGACAACATTCCATTTTCATTGGAAGACAATTCAGAAGGCTTATGTGGGATTTTCAGAAACAATCATCATTTTGGAGTTTTTGAAATTGAAATGGAGTCCTACTCGTCTCTTGGTAGAAAGCAGTAGTATCAACATTGTATAAAGTATAAACTAGTATAAAATGCTAACAATCATCATTTATGCTCTTTGCAGAGGCACTGACATAGCATCTAATAATTGAATAAAATCCTAATTTTAGACATTGTAACCATTCCGTATGAGGCATGGTTAGTCTCAGTTATATTACGAAATCCTGAAGACCGTTTTCTTCAGAGAATGCATTCTGCTGTGCTTTATAAAATCGAATGAAGAGTGATCGATATCATGCTCATGAATATTTTCTATCACCATATTGTAAAGGTGGTTAAACATCTAACACGAACTGCTTGTTTTTACAGACCATATTTCCTCGAATATTTGGCCACGAAGCATCGGGGTAATCTACATCCAATACTCTAAAATCTTGGATTAATGCATCAAGGAGTCACTACTAGATCCTTTAATTGTTTTCTTTGAACATCCTAAAGAAGATATTCATCTGTGTAAGAATTGCCCATTTAACTAATGCGACAAGTAGTCTTAACACTGAAAAGCCAAGTTCAGGTAGAGTGATGATGATCAAATATGAGGATGCAATAGCAGAACCATAAATAGAATTGCTGAAATTAGATATTATGCTATGCATGGGGACATCATTGCATCATGGACGTCACTTTAGGGAACTAAATCCTTGCAACATATGTAATTTCCACAACAGATATTAATTTTGAATATCAGTTTTGCAGGATTGTAGAGAGCGTGGGGCAGGGAGTGACTGAATTTAAAGAGGGCGACCATGTGCTAACAGTCTTCATAGGAGAATGCATGACCTGCAGGCAGTGCACATCGGGAAAAAGTAACACATGCCAAGTTTTGGGATTGGAAAGGAAAGGTTTGATGCATAGTGATCAGAAGACACGATTCTCAGTAAATGGGAAGCCCGTTTATCATTATTGTGCTGTTTCAAGTTTCAGTGAATATACAGTAGTCCACTCTGGATGTGCTGTCAAAGTCAGCCTGAATGCACCTCTTGAAAAGATATGCCTCCTCAGCTGTGGAGTTGCTGCAGGTAAATGTTCCAACAGAGCTTTCTGGCAATCAATATTTAAAATCAGTTAACTTGAAATGTGAATTGAGTTAGTAATAGCCATTAGACTGTCTAATTTTTCTATGTCCTCCCATAGGGATGATTAGATAAGGCCTGGTTTGGCATGCATGTTTGTTGGCAGATGCTAGCATGTTGAATGGACAGAATGACCTCTTCCAATAAAGAAATTAGCATATATTCTAGTGACATTGCAAAGATGACCTTTTTTCTGGACAAACACTGCTTTCTGGGAAAAGATAAGGTCTGCTAATGTTTGATTGGCATAAGGTCTAGTGCAAGCTCTTTCATGGATGGACCACGTTTTTTGTGGTCCACAATGATTGTCCTCAGTAGTAAACACAGATGCTGGACTAATTTTCCTTCTCTATTTTATATCACATAGAATTTACTTTTCATTTTGTTACTACTTGCAAAAACTACTGGACATATATTTACTTGATTATTCTGTCACGGCCATAGCTCCCAGTGAATAGTTGTTGTTTCTCAATGGAGATCTATATAATTTCCATCGTCACTGACTTGCAAAAGAATTCTTTGTCTTTGACTGTTTATTTGACACATGGCACTACAAGATTAGGTCTGGGTGCAGCATGGAACGTTGCTGCTGTGTCAAAAGGATCAACGGTGGTGATATTTGGCCTAGGAACTGTCGGCCTCTCTGTAAGTACAGGGACTTGGGAACATCTCTATCTCTATCCATTTTAACTTATAGAATAGTGATTATCTAAAGTCATAACCATACAATTCATGACTTTCTATATAATTAGGTAGCTCAAGGTGCCAAACTTAGGGGTGCATCTCAAATAATTGGTGTGGACAACAATCCTGAGAAGTGTGAGAAAGGTACTATAACTACTTCCCCAATTTGTTCTGAATTAAGGGCTAAAAAAATAAAATCTCTCGGTTAACTATTTGATGTCATGTTGCTACAGCTAAAGCTTTTGGAATTACAGAAGTTATCAACCCAAATTCCTGCAAAGAACCTATTGCACAGGTGCTTGTTCATGTCAGCAGCTAGACCAAGAAATATGTGTGTGTGTGTGCATGTGATCCAAACAAAATTAATTCCTTACTATTCTAAATTTGATCAAATATGATTTTGCTTCAGCACATAAACTGACTACACACACATAAAAAGAAAACGATTGAAAGGTATAATGATCAATTTGTTGAAGTCTTTCAGGTTATCAAGCGCATTACTGATGGTGGGGCAGATTTCTCCTTTGAATGCATAGGTGACACTGATATGATAACCACTGCATTGCAGTCATGCTGTGATGTAATACTCTATATACCCGCAGTTCATATTCTGTTATTCTGAAGCACATATTCAAGAAACTTAACTTCATTCTATCTTTCCTTCTTTGTCGTAGGGATGGGGTTTGACTGTTACCCTTGGCGTGCCAAAAGTGAAGCCTGAGATGTCAGCTCATTATGGACTATTTCTAATGGGAAGAACATTGAAAGGATCTCTATTTGGGGGATGGAAACCTAAATCTGATCTTCCTTTATTAGTAGAGAAGTATGTGAACAAGGTAGGAGAAAAAGGATGTCTGCTTAGTATATTAAGTTTTGATATAAATTATGGTAATGTCTACATATTGACCAAAATATTTCTTCCCCCTTCCTTGATAAATACGATATCTGCCCGACTCTTGTAAGTAGGTGCCTTCCATGAAGTGCGATGAGATACGCAAGGATGCAGGCTGTTACCTTCTGCTTTAGTGGTTCTCTAGAACTATTTTCAAGATGTCATTTTTGTGGCATAAATAGTTATGAGAACTAGTAAGTGATGGAAATGACTTTACAGACAAGATTACAAGAATGATCAGTCTCTCTTTCTCTGTGTATTATGTTCTATTTGTGATTGTCTGTTGATTTTAGTGACTTTAAGCCCTTGTTTCCTTTCATTTTTATATTTTCACTTGCATCGTTTAGTAGAATGGAATAAAGGATGAATTTATAGTATCATTACCACACAATGGAAATTTTACCTTAGAAAGTTTAGTCCATATTACATTCATTCAGTATTGGTAGCCTAATCTCTTATACATTTAATACCTGTGTACTAATATTATGGTTAAATATGCAGGAAATCCAGATTGATGACTACATAACGCATAATTTGCCATTTGATGATATCAACAAAGCTTTTAGTCTCATGAGGGAAGGAAAGTGTCTGCGTTGTGTGATCCACATGCCCAGCTAAATCCTGTGGCTTCGTTTTTTGAGAAAAGGAGGTTATTGAAAAAGAAATTAGTGTCTAGGTATAGGTAGAAACTACTTAGCCTGCCACTGTTCACACGTTGGTAGGAGTTGTTACTTGTAAGGATAATCTTGGTCAAGTTGTGATTTTCTCTTGCTCAACTGCAAGAATTTAACGTACGCTATAGAAGCTACCATTGCGTTTATACAAGTTGATTTCCTGAGGCCTGGTTTTCTACCATTGACCTTCAACGCGTCATGGACTAGCTGGTATACAACTTTTGTTTTTTTAAAGGATTAAATGTCCAGCAAGTTTCTATAGTTTGAACAAATTTTAAATTAAGTCTTTATAATTTTTATTTTTATTTTTATTTTAGATTTTTATAGTTTAATTTTTTTTAATTGAGTCATTGCTATAACCTTTAATTATAATTCAGTTAGTGCTAACATAACAAATGATTTGTCTATATGGTAATAAACAAAAATTAACATAGTGCCAAAATAATACAAAAATTGTCATTTTATTAAATTTTGACTCAAAAAAGTGCATAAAAAAATTGATAAAATGGTAATTTTTGTACTATTTTAGTGTCACGTCAATTTTTTTTATTACTACATAAACAAGTCGTTTATCATATTAGCATTAAACTGACAAATTTATAATTGGATATGATAACAATAACCCAATTAAAAAAAAAAATTAAACTATAACGACCCTAAAAGAATTTTTTTTTTATAGAGACTTAATTCTAAATTCGTCCAAACTACAAGGACATGTAGTATATTTAAACATTTTTTTAAAAAATTATTTTTTGACCCTCCCTTAAATTAAAAAGAAACCATAAAAAAAACATATGTATATTTTTGGGCTTAATTATGGAGCATAATTTTCATCCATTTTTTTGAACGTAAGTTTCACTCTAAAAAAAAATAAAAAGTGCAAAAATTACAATTTATCAAATATCAATGGCAAAAATAAGAGTAAACCTACATTTGAGTCCTCAAAAGATTGGACTTTCAACAAAATGGTCATTCAAAGATGGAAAATAACAAAGTAGTCCTTGAAAGATAGGACATCCATAACAAAATGGTCATCCGTTAGTGAGGGCTGGTAAGAGATAGCGGAATTGCTGACGTGGCACTGTTAAGTGCTGTGGTGGCACGTTAAATGCTTAGGTGGCAATTTTAATTTCCAACATCAGCATCTGATGTGGATTTAATCAGAAAAGAAAACGGGTTTACTCAAATTCGACGTCGTTTGGGTGGTGTTTTCTGAAATCTCATTTGAGCTGACGTTGAAGAACTTGCTTCGAACCATAATTTGCTTCGAACCCTAGCCCCCAGATTGAAGAACTTCTGAAGACCGAAGCCCCTACCGCAGCTCATCCTTTGAAGATACTCTTTGCAGGTTGTGTTCGAAAGCTCATCCTTTGAAGATACTCTTCGCAGGTTTTGTTCGAATCTGCCCTTGTTATACTTTCTGCTTTATATTTTCATATATTGATATTGCCCTTAAACTTATGAACTAAACGAATTGCTATATGTGTTTCTGATTTTCCTTTTTTGCTTTCAATCCTTGTTATACCCGCGTGGCAGATTTCTGCTGCTTGGTTTCGCATTCGGCTAAAATTTGTGTTTCTCACTTGCTCCGAACCCTAACCCCCAATTTGAAGACCACACCCGCGACCCAGAAGTTGAAGTTTGATTAACCTGTTGGCACTTCAAATCTGTAATGGAGTTTTAAGCTGCATTATTTCTTTGGGAATTTCAGATACCTGGATGAAGAACATGTAAGTTGAATTGTGGTTTATTTTGAACGAAATGTTCTTTTATATATACAATGATCTCGATCTTGACTTGTTGTCTTTATAGATTTTATATAATTGCTAATAAGAGAGGTTAATTAAATATCCTTTGTGTGTGTTTGATTTCCAATTTTTGTGTCTATGTGGTACTGCTGGATTGCTGTTTCATGTTTTACTTCTGCTATTTTGCACCATTTATGTTTCATGTCTTATATGGTAGCAACATCCAATTATCGATTTCAACATATTTGAACTCTGAGAAATAGTTTGGTACTTTTGGCTTATATTCATTCCCTTAATCTTAAACAAGCCATGAAACTTTTTTTTTAAGCATTTGCTCAACAGAAAATCCCATGAAACTGACATACCCAATTAGCTTGGATCTAAGCAACAATGATAGTTTCTAGACAGAGGGTGTGTCACAATTAGGACAAACACAATTTTGTCCTCATATTATTATTATTATCCACTATAAGCATTTGCTTATCCTTGCATTGTTTGTACTCTGTACCATTATTTGTTGGTGGGTCTGGTGGGAAAATTAGAGTATCAGAAATTGGGGGGCAAAGACAATCCCAAGTTAGATAATATATGTCAATAATTCATGTGGCTAATATAGTAATGGTTTCAGTCCCAAGAAATGTAGCCATGGCAACAACCACTTACATTGTGGGAGTAGTTTTGTTTTCCTCTTTCATGCAGCAACACTAGCCATTCCCAATTTTCCCTTACTATGTATTGAAGTCAACCAATTTTCCCAATTTCCCAATGATAACCATCATTTGGAGATGTACATGATGAGAATTTCTGTGATGTATTGTGTCCATATGCGTTTACTATACCAGAAATTAAAATGAACCACATTTAATTCTTTGCTCCGTATGTATTGTGCTACTGCTTGTGACCCTTAAATGGTTTGCTGAATATTATTTATCTAACAGTATCTTAACACAAAAAGTCTAGAGTAAGGGTAATAATTTTTTAATTAAATAGGAAAATCATGTATGGGATATTACTGATTGATTTAAATACATGTAAACTATGTGTTTCAGCTACAAAACAAGGAAGCTGAAGGTGCAGTGATTGGCCAGGAAGGTTCATATATTGAAATAGGAAGCACCCCAAAGGTTAGTTTATTCCCCTGCCTCCTTCTTCTGCTGATAGTGGGAATTTTGTAAATTTCTTGATACTTGCTCTATAAAATTGAGGTACTGAATTTGATCTTTGAAGTATGAACTGAATTTAATTAATATGTGAGGGAAATTTGTAATTGTACCATGAAAACTAGAAAAAAGTACATAAACCATATTTCTTTATAGGTTACTAAGATATGCTTTTGTGAAACAAACTGTACAGGATAACATGGCTTATGTGATCTGCTTAAAACTTTGTAAACTTACTTGTTGAGTTTTCTTCTACAACTGAGGTGTCGACTTTGATCTTTTTTGTAAACTTATTTTGATTTGACTTTTGTTCCGGAGCTATTAATCACTCATTACATGCATCTGTTATAAGTATAAATTCTGGCATCATTTTAACTGATCAATCGTTGATTCATCAGCAGAGGCATTTAGAAACTTGAAGTTTTATTTTGCTTTGATTTGATAAGGATTAAGCTAGTGACTGTCCATAATCGTGATTTTGTTCATGAACCTTGTTCTTGTGATTTTTTGTTTGTATTGGTTTTATTCTATTAGGCGAGTGACTGTCTAAAATTGTGATTTCATTCTTGAATTCTTCTTGCCTTTGTTTAGATGCTCTAGAAAGTCTTTTGACTGTTGTCACTTGTTTTTTCCGCATATGCTAGAAGTTAGATTTATATGGTTAGAACCAATAAAAAGCAATTAGATGATAAGTTTGAATCCGCTGAGATAATATAAAATGGCCTACCAGTCCCGGAGTGTTTACCAGTCCATTTCCATAAGAAATATGCATAGGTGACAATCATGATTGTTCCTATTACAACTGTAATTGTAATGATGACAGTCATACCTCTCTCTTTATTGGTTTTATTCTATTAGGCTAGTGACAGTCCAGCATGCTGATTTTGTTGTTTAACCTTGTTCTTGTGCTACTTGTCTGTATTGGTCTTCTATTGCTTTGACCTTGTAGGAAAGTAATATATATGCCAAATGTGCTGTCAAGCATTATGTGATTGCAATTTTTTGTGTTTGGTTGTTTGTGGTCTTTATGTTGTATGAGACAATTGTTTTGGTCAAAAGTGTCTTAACACTAAATTGACTTTTAGCAGCATGTAATTTTCTGGTTTTATTTTTTACTGTTGCAGCAGCATGACCCATTATATTAGCCTAGTGTTTCACCACGGGGGTAAATTTACAAACAATGTTGACTTGAGGTATATCGGGGGTGAGGAAGATGTGTGGGATATAGATGTAGATCTTATTTCCATCCCTGTAATTGATGAGATGTTTAGAGACCATGGTTATCAAAATTACCTCGAGTGTTTGTGGTTAATCCCGGGGGTGAATTTGAGAGAAGGGCTCCAACAATTGAAGGGGGATGCAGATGTTATTGCCATGATAGGTGAAGCCTTAAAAACAACGGAAATAGAGTTATTTTTTGTGCATCCAGTAATAGAGAATCCGGAGTTAGTGAATGAGTCATTATTGATTGATAGCACTGGTGTAGAGGAAGATGAACATGACGATGGTAATCAGCACACTGATGAGGAATTTCTGGAAGAAGTATATTGTAAAAAGAACTTTCAAAACTCAAATAATGAGAGGGATCAGCCAGCTGAAGAAAATGAATGTGACTCAAATAATGAGGGGGATCAGCCAGCTGAAGAAAATGAAGGTGACGGTGAAGATGAAGAGGAAGATGGTGGTGAAGATGAAGAGGAAGAGGGTGCTGATGATGAAGAGGAAGATGATGTTGAAGATGAAGTGGAAGATGGTGTTGAAGATGAAGACTATTATGATAGTGGTGATCCTGGAGGTTATTCATATGATGTTAATTATGCTGATAAGAGTGCAGAGGACAGTCCAGCAGAGATGCAAGTAGATGATGATGACATGGGGGATGCTGAGGTTGGTCTAGAGGAAGATGAACAATCACAACACATGCCAACACCAAGTGGTACAGCCAATCAGAATATGAAAAAAAAATACAAGAGGAAGAAGAGAAAAGCAGCAAACAAGCCTTTTGAGGTCTATGAAGATCCATTCGGAGCAGAGGAGTATCATAGTGAAGAGTTGCACACAGCATCAGATGACTCCGATGATGAAGAAAAACAGCAGCAAGTTAATCCAAAATTCAATGAGGAGGCTGCATTTGGAGATGTACACTTTGAGCTGGGCATGGAGTTCTCCTCACTTGCTGTTTTTAAAAATGCTGTCAAGGACTATACAGTTCACTTGGGTAGAGAAGTATATTGGACAAAGAATGATAAAAATAGATCTAGAGCAGTGTGCAAAGAAGATTGCCCTTGGGAGATTCTTTGTTCTTATAGTAATCATACACGAAGTCATCAAATCAAGACATTCTTTCCAAATCACACTTGTGCTAGGCAAACAACCAATAAACAAGCTAATAGGGCATGGATATCTGAGAAGTTAGTGCCTTTTCTTAGAACACAATCAGCCTTGACAGTGAAAGATGCATGGAAGATTCTCAAAGAGAACTATAAAGTTGAAGTGTGTGAGATGAAGCTGTATAGAGCACTCAAAGTTGCAAGAGATTTTGTGGAAGGTTGTGAAAAAGCTCAATATGCTAAGTTTTGGGATTATGCACAAGAACTTAGGAGATGCAACCCAAACTCTTCAGTGTTATTGGGCGTGGACAGACCTACACCTCAATCACCACCTGTGTTCAAGCGATTCTATGTGTGCTTGGATGCATGTAAGAAGGGATTTATTAGTAGCTGTAGACCGTTGATTGGGTTAGATGGTTGTTTCCTAAAAGGCTACTATGGGGGAATCCTCTTGGCAGCTGTAGCACAAGATGGAAATGAGTCATTTTATCCAATTGCATATGCAATTGTAGATTTGGAGACGAAGGAGACATGGTCATGGTTCTTGACACTTTTGATTGAAGATCTTGGTCATCCAAGAGACCGGGGCTACAATTTTATTTCAGACCAGCAAAAGGTATAATTACTCATTGCCGATGTCCTTTTTTTTTTTTTTAAATGTCAATTAAGAGAAATAACTTGCTTCTGTTGATGTTGTAGGGACTAGTGCCAGCCATGAAACAATTGCTGCCCGGCGTGCCACATAGATTCTACATGAGGCATGTGTGGGCCAATATGACAAAGAGGTGGAAAGATGTAAACTTGAGAAAAGTGGTGTGGGCAGCTGCTAAGTCAGCTACAACACAAGAGTGGGAGAAGAACATGGTCAAAATGCATGCAATCAATAAGTATGCAGCAGCATGGTTAAGGCTAAAAGAAGCAGGAGCTTGGACTAGATCTGCCTTTAATTGTCATACAAAATCTCAGAATTTACTGAACAATATGTGTGAACAGTTCAATTCTGAAATTGTGAAGTATAGAGGTCAACCAATCTTGACAATGGCGAAAGGCATTAGAGGCTACATAATGAGGAAGAGGACGTGCATGATGGAGAAGATTCAGAAGTACAAAGGTGTAATCTGTCCTAAGGCGCAGAGCAAGCTTAACAACGAAAGGAGAGAAAGTAGATTCTGGACTCCAACATGGATTGGTGGCTCTGATTACAACAAGTTCGAGGTTGAGTATAGACCTATGAAAAAAGCAGTGGTTGATTTGCAGATAAGAAGTTGTTCATGTAGAGAATGGGACTTAACTGGTATTCCCTGCAAGCATGCATGTGCAGCATTAGCTAGGAAAGGAAAGCCAGCAGAGAATTATGTGCATGAATGGTACTCAACAGCAATATGGAAGCAAGCCTATGAGCTATTTTTAGGGGCTGTACCAGGTGAGGAATATTGGGTTGAAACTGGGATTGAGGCAGTGCAGCCACCACCTCTTAAGAGAGGACCCGGAAGGCCTAAAGTACAGAGGAAAAAGACCAATGATCCCCCTCTAACGCCAAGCACTGCTAAGCTAAAAAGAAAATATGGGGATATTAAATGTGGAAAATGTGGCCATCTTGGCCATAATACAAGAACATGCCAAGGTGGTCCTGTGAAGACAAAGAGAATCAAGAAGACAACAAAGGAAACTAGGCAGCCAGTCCAATCATCTCAACCGGAATCTCAATCACAAGCCCCACCTATCTCTTCACAAGAGACATGTCAACTTCGGCCTCGACCAAAATTGTCAATAAGGAGAAATGTGAGTTTTGGGATTTCTAGTGACATTTGTTTTATTCTTTTTTGTAACATTTATGGTGACAATGTTCCATTTGAATTTTTCATTGGTTTCAGGTGCAACCAAATCTGCAAGCTCAAAGGGTCCACACTCAACCTCAACAGGAAGATATATCCACACGGACAACAAGGCAGCCTTCCGTTACTAGAGAGACCCTTCTAGCAGCAACTGAAGTCAACAGGAAAAGGTTTACTTTTATGTTTTCAGGTGGTGGACAACCAAGCTCCAGTGGAAGCAAGCAACATTAAAATCATTGTCTGGATTATGTTAAATGTTGTTTTGAATGTACATTTCATTATTGGTGAGCAGAGAAAAACTTATCTCTTCACAATCTAGAAACTACTATTATGCTTCTGAATGAAAAAAATTTGAGAAAATTAACAATTGAAAATTGCAGCTGCATTCCTGTGTTTAAATATAAATATTCTGATGTAGGTAATATCTGAAATGGAATATCATAATTGTTGCTGCATGTGCAGGTTGTAGATGGAATGGAATGGAATATCATAATTGTGTGGTTCTACATGGTCGGAGGGCAGCATGTGCAGGTTGGGCTGGATTTGCAGCATTCACAGTCCTTGGATTTGCAGCATTCTCGGGCATGACTGAGAAGTTCTTAGACAAGCATGATTTAGCGAATTATGTAACCATTAATGAATTTTGTAATCGTTATTCAAAGTTGAATTTTTTGGTGAGGAATTTGTGCCCATTAATTAAGGGACATGTCTGCTGCATTCTGATTTTAGAATTGTTGAACACTAGTAATTTATTCAAAAACAATTTAATTGGCAGATATACGAGTTTCCTGAAATTGGATGAACTATTTGCAATAGGTACAAGTGCTAACAATGTTGCTTTTGTTGTTGTTCTTGCCACTTGCAAATGACATTGCAGCAGTTATTCATATTTTCTCTGTTTGGGAGAACTATTTCTCTGGATTCGGTATAATGTGAAAATACAAGTGTTAGTGGAGTGGAGGCTTTACACATTGGTTCCCTAGTCTTGTCCCTTTCTTTGTGACCAAGAAGGAACCCTCTCCCAAAATGTGTTGGCATGGCATAAATTAAAGCAACACTTACTATTAAGACCTTTTAAGAGCGATATTAGAGAAACCAATAACATGGCTGTGTAGCATCTATGTCCTTCTTTGCTTTCTCTAGCACCTAATCAATATTTATCTACTATAGCATTAGCTAGAAGGATAAAACATTATTCTGTATTCATGGAAATAAAATTCTGAATTTTGACTAGTGGTTAACAAACAAGGTGCTCTTTTTTTTTAAAAAAACTTTTTCGGAGGGGGGGAGGGGGTAAGA
>QAOA01003051.1:0-65351 GCA_003255065.1 Cercis canadensis
CTCGGATATAATTTGAACACGACATGATGAACACGAATATGGTGAACTAATAGAAACTTGCAACCAAATAATAGAAAACATTATGCCACAAAGGAAGGAAAAGATAATAAAGCATCGGACTTCTAACAGGGTGGTGTGCGCTTATCCAACAGCTATGAGTACTTCCATAAATAATAATGATTTTCATACAAATAAAGTTGTTCATGTTAACAGCCAGCTAATTATGATGTGCAATTTCATGTTATAAACCATACCTCAACCAACCAAAGAATCAAGTGTGCTTATACTTATGAGTAGAGCGAATTGCAAAGGGGATGGAAAAGTAGGAGGCTGTCATTGTAAGCCTCTACTTATAGCCAAGTGTGGAGCAATAAACCCGTAATTTCATTAATTATAACATCTGCAAATCAGCCCTATAGATCTTATCATTGAAATTCAAAAATATAATGCAATGGCTGATTGTATAACCAAAAGGTCAACATAATTACAAATTAATCACACATCTCCAATTAACAATCATATTATTAAATTTATTTAAAAGTTTCCAATCATCATTAATAGTAATTTTTTAAATTCAATTATTTCATTACAAAACAGAATTTTCAAATATTATAGTTGTTGAAATAACAAAGTAGAGAATAGATATCTCATACAACTTTGAACTCCTTTCTATCCCATACTTACTTGGTAGCACTAAAATTTAGTGCTATATAAGAACAATTCATGAAACCCTCCTATAACCGAAATTGAAGAAACTTGGTGAACCCTTGTGAGGAAATTATATTCCTAAGCATGACAATGGAGGGGGATGGGGGCAGCCAACAAAATAAGAGTAACATACCAAATAAAAAACAAAACAATTGCACCAAAAATATTTACAATCTAAATAAGAAAATATACCAACATAAAAGGAATGACATTTTTTACCTACGATGACTGCCCACAAAATAATTAGAAACCTATAGCACAAAAAATAAAATAGAACATGAAACGTGCAAAGGTTATTTGTAGACAAAATAAGTAATTTCCAAGCTACATAAAAAAACAGAAAAATAGCTTTTCAATATATAGTGAACCATACCTTTTATCCCAAAAAATAAAGTGTGCTTATACTAATGAGTAGAGTGCATTGCAAAGGGAATGGAAAAGGAGGAGGCTGTCATTGTAGGCCTCTACTTATAGCCAAGTGTGGAGCAATAAACCCTATTTTTCATTAATTATAACATCTGCAAATCAGCCCTATAGAAATTTTATCATTGAAATTCAAAAATATAATTCAATGGCTGATTGTATAACCTAAAGGTCAACATAATTACAAATTAATCACACATCTCCAATTAACATTCATATTATTAAATTTATTTAAATGTTTCCAATCATCATTAATAGTAATTTTTTAAATTCAATTATTTCATTACAAAACAGAATTTTCGAATATTATAGTTGTTGAAATAACAAAGAAGAGAATAGATATCTCATACAACTTTGAACTCCTTTCTATCCCATACTTACTTGGTAGCACTAAAATTTAGTGCTATATAAGAACAATTCATGAAACCCTCCTATAACCGAAATTGAAGAAACTTGGTGAACCCTTGTGAGGAAATTATATTCCTAAGCATGACAATGGAGGGGGATGGGGGCAGCCAACAAAATAAGAGTAACATACCAAATAAAAAACAAAACAATTGCACCAAAAATATTTACAATCTAAATAAGAAAATATACCAACATAAAAGGAATGACATTTTTTCCTACGATGACTGCCCACAAAATAATTAGAAACCTACAGCACAAAAAAGAAAATAGAACATGAAACGTGCAAAGGTTATTAGCAGACAAAATAAGTAATTTCCAAGCTACATAAAAAACAGAAAAATAGCTTTTCAATATAAGAGAGTAGATATCTCATACAACTTTGAACTCCTTTCTATCCCATACTTACTTGGTAGCACTAAAATTTAGTGCTATATAAGAACAATTCATGAAACCCTCCTATAACCGAAATTGAAGAAACTTGGTGAACCCTTGTGAGGAAATTATATTCCTAAGCATGACAATGGAGGGGGATGGGGGCAGCCAACAAAATAAGAGTAACATACCAAATAAAAAACAAAACAATTGCACCAAAAATATTTACAATCTAAATAAGAAAATATACCAACATAAAAGGAATGACATTTTTTACCAACGATGACTGCCCAAAAAATAATTAGAAACCTATAGCACAAAAAAGAAAATAGAACATGAAACGTGCAAAGGTTATTAGCAGACAAAATAAGTAATTTCCAAGCTACATAAAAAACAGAAAAATAGCTTTTCAATATAGTGAACCATCATATAAACAATTCATGAAACCCTCCTATAACCGAAATTGAAGAAACTTGGTGAACCCTTGTGAGGAAATTATATTCCTAAGCATGACAATGGAGGGGGTGGGGGCAGACAACAAAATAAGAGTAACATACCAAATAAAAAACAAAACAATTGCACCAACCCTATTTACAATCTAAATAAGAAATCATAAGGAAATCAAAGTAAATCATGTGAAACAAATCAAAGTAAATCAATATCCTTGATTTTTCTGATTTCTAATAAACCAAAAATATGTGTTAAATTTATAGATTATATTTTACAGCTATTCAAATAGGGTTGTGGATGTGTTACTCATAAGGGAAGGATAGTGGCCAGCTGGCCATGACAAATGGTCTTATCAAATATGGGAGCCATTTTGTTTGACACAATCCGAAGGTTCTCTCTACCTATCAAATATGGAGGATTTACTTGAACTGACTATCGATACTTATTAGCAACTAAGATCAAAACCTCCAAGTGTGCCCAATACAATATTCCATTGATTCAGCAATAGTTGGAAAGATTATAAAGAAACAGTAACATGGCCGAATATAGAGAAGAGCATAAAATAAAGAGCTTCTTATCAAATATTGCAAGAACAAATCTTGGTGTGTTCGAGTTCCCAAGGAATACGTCTAGAGCAGCAATTAGGAGGTGAATGGTGAAACACTTGACAAAGTGTGCAGTATATATAGTCAAGTAGAGGACCAAAATTGTAACCCTAGTTTTGTATTTGGGATTTGACCTTGTACAAATAATTTGTAATTCATATATCAATATGTGATTGATGCAATTGTTTGAGTAATTAAAACTTGTAAAATTATTTTTTTTTTTAGTAGAACAAAAAGACCCAACTCGTGTAAGTGTGTGTGTGCCACCTCATTTTAAAGAACCCAAACCCAGATTGTTCGTACACTATGGGTCACAACATTAGATATCTACCAATATATGATATCAACATAAAATATTTATCAATACACATTATTCAGATTTGCAACTGCACCCATTAACAGTAAAAGTGTACGCAAATAAGGGTTTGCCATGAGTATTTTCCACAAAAAAAAAAATAGAAAAGAATAAACCGTGTAAATCAACTTATGGCTCCAAAAAAATTTACATGGCAAATATTTGTATGGAAAAAAATGTAAAACAATAAAACTGTACGAACTGGGTTTTCCATGAGCATTTTCCACATTAAAAAAAATAGAAAAGAATAAACCGTGTAAATCAACTTATAGCTCCAACAAATTTTACATGGCAAAACTTTGACAGGAAAACAATGTAAATGATTCATTGCAAAATCAAACTGAATATCATTTAAACATTAAAGATTTACTCATGAATTTCTATAGTCTATTTCCTTGTTCTTTCTTTCTTAATCAAATTATCCCATGTCGTGCATTATCAATGACTGATCTATATATCTATGATTTTATTTTTGTTCTAATCATGGATGTGATAATAGTAATGGTCACATAAGCATTGGGAAGAATCTAAAAACCTCTCTAAAAGCATTGGAAGAACAAACCTGTAAGAGTCCACCAAATCTTCAAAAACTTCCTCCAACCGTCTTGACTGCTTGCCTCTTCTCCAGAATTTTTCCTTCTGCACGAAAAGGTGTGTGGCCTCCCCTTTATATAAGGTTTATTTAGGAAAACAAAAAAAAACTAAGTCCTATTAGTTTTTGTGTGTGTGCCGCCTCAAAGCCTTAAAGAATCCCTAACCCAAACCCAAATAATGCAATAGAGATAGCCATTGTGGAGGCAAAAAAAAAAAAAAAAACCCTAATTTCCTATTAAATTTAGGCAATAAATAAGGAATAAAATAATTGTTGTGTTGCTAAAATTTTAGATATTTAGACAGAAAAAAAATACTATTACGAATTATTTTAATGGGTTGTTATGTTAGTTTTTTAATGTAACCAATTTTAACCAAATTAGATTTTATTAATAATTTAGGATATTAAATTAATAAGGCGCAAAATTTTTTCCAATGTAAATTACTAATTGATTCTTGATGATTCCTTCACTTACATACCTCCGTTAAATATTTTATCACATCAATTCTGGTTCTTGCCAATCAAGCAATGCATTACAACAGCAATTTTAAATTCCATTTTATAATTACTAATATTAGTCAAATCTATAAAATAGATATTTTCGCTCTTCAAATATTTTGGGGACATCTATACTTGTTGATTTTTGCTTACAAACTCCTACACGTGTCGCCACATGTCTTTTATTGGTCAATCGGTATATCTCCTAGTATCTGTGCCTTGAAACCTTTCTTGGTTTATTTTTTCGTTCTAATAATTGTGCAAAACAATGCCAGTTGAGAGTACTATCTTTTGTGCTGATATTTCATTTTTTTGACTGATGCTGAACACTATTATTAGGTGTGATTTCATGAATTTGCAAAGAATAATGTTTGATTACAGTGTGATGCCAAACATCCAAAGAGTGCCTCGAGAATGGGACTGCACTAAGTAAGTCCATTAACTGTACTGGCGTTACAGCTGCAAGCTGCAGCAATGAAAAGGGTATTACATACAGATTTAGATGGCAAGAAGACAGATTATACCCACACGAAATATATGGATAGAATAAGAGCAGATCAAAAGTAATACTTTTATTTTGAATGTGTCCATGTATGAGTATCCACAGCAAAAACATATACTAAGGCTAGCATATCATCTCTTGTAAGTAGCACTACAAAGCAACCACTTAAATATTTAAAATTCGTAGCACTACAAAATCATATACTAATGCTAGCATATGCTTGGGAAAAGGAAGATAATACTACTGGAAACAAAAAGGAAATTCATTAAGTGCACGCTTTAAAAAAATTAAAAAGATTATAGAAAAATGGAAATAATCATCCAAACACAAGTAGTGAGTATATAAATGTTATGAACAATGCAGCTTCTTATCAGTATACATAAACCCCATTGTCAGTAAACCTAGCGGACAATGACGTAATGCATAAGCAATCAAGTTAGATTTTCCACTGACCAAAATAAGCAGCTTCTTTATCAACAAAGAAGGGTATAAAACATAAGTGGCTATTTAATTGAGCATGCAGAGATACAGGGAAAAAAAATTGAAAAAATCCTATAATAGTTATATAATAGTAGAATCATAAAATATTGATAAAATTTCAAGAATCTAGATCACTAATATTTAAAACAGAGATAATCAATCAAAAACCCTATAATAGTTATATAATAATAATTAAATTATACCTATGCTATGACTATAATGGATGATTACTATGTAAACATATATCTCCTTTAGTTGCATGCCAAATTTTCACATTACATGCGTGTGATTTTACCTTGTTCCCATATGTCTGCATCTTATTTTAATTGTTTAGAATGATTTTATCAAGATTTATAAACAAAATGAACTTTGTAATAAAACACCTTCAAACATGTTTTGACCCATTTATTATTTATTACCACTAAACAAATTCATAATTTACCAATAATGTTAATCGATTTTAAATATGGTATATGTTAATATCTTGAAATTCCCAATTGTAATTTGTATATAATTAGGAAATCCCTTAATTCATGGTTGGATCATAGAAATTTTCTTGATTTTAATTACAAAACACCTTTAATCATGCTTTGACTCATTTATGCTTTATTTGAATTAAACAATTATATAATTTAATGTTAATGTAAATCGATTTTAAATAGGGTATATATTCTAATCTTGAAATTCCGATCTTTAATGTGTATGTCATTATATAAACCCTTTTTTCATGGTTGGATTAATGATAATATTTTTTAATTTAAAATTTCATATGTTTCCCTTATTAATGCAATATGTTTTTAAATCTATTAGATTTTTTATAATAATTGAGATATGGTAATTTTGAATCTTAGTATAATTAAAATGATAATTTCCAGTATGAATTGATATAATAAAGTGGTAGTTTTCTGAGAGTTGGTGTCTTATATTGGTCAATGGGTATATCTTCTAGTATCTGTGCCTTGCAACCCTTCTTGGTTTGTTTTTTTGTTATTATAGTCCAGCAAAACATTGCCAGTTGAGAGTACTATGTTTTGTGCTACTGTTAATAAAAGGAATGAAATAAAGACTTGATTTGATTTTATATCACATAATAAAGTAGGTGTCTAAATTGGCAACTGTCCTACTGGTAGAGAAGGAGGAAGGGCTGGCGACTTCTTTTTGAAGCTAAAATGATATTAAGTATCATCAAGCACTAAACAATTTTCTTACATTATAGAGTGAGGTGTGTGATGGTCAAATATCATGGTTTAAGGTCTTCATGCAAATAGTATGTTCCTACCATAAAGCTTAGACTTGTCTATGTCAAAAGAGTAAACAATTTTATAGGTCCGTATTATTTAAGTAGAATTCAACCTCCATAAAAGGTCAAAACTATGACAAAATAATAAACAACACATAAAGTATTTAAATTAGTCAAATTTATGGAGAAATAACATGTTCGTAACACATTTAAAATAACATGACTTATAATGTAACCCAAAATTTAGTTCAAAAACAATGACTCCAAATATAAATATCAAAAAAGACTTGAATAAAATAAACTATTACTTAAGACATAAGTGATGAATGCTTGTCAGGCATTCTCCTTCTTTATCTTCTTAATTTTGATGTTGGTTGATTCTTTTGATACTGAGATATCTTCCTCCACTGCATTGGAAGAGGCATCAATAATCCTCTTTTGAGGAGTGAGAAAGTCCACTTCTCTAGACCCAGTGAAGCCTCCCCTTCAATAATCTTCTCAAAATCCACGCTAGAACCATCACACGAACGGAGATCAATCTTCGGGTCAGGAACATTTTCCTAAATGAAGGGAATTTTGTTATTTAATTAATAAATGATAATTTCATTTATATGGATAGTACCAATAATTTTCTCAAATGATACCTGTTCAACAGCTAAATCGCCATCAAATTTCTTGATTATATTGGGGTCAACACATGTCTTGCGAACTGTGTAGGTGTTGAACTGTCGAGTAATATTTTCTCTTCTTAGATTGATCTTGAAAAGCATAGTCTTACCCACTAAAGTTATCAACTCACGAGGGTATGCCTCAACCTCCTCCATATTGTCTTCCCTCTGCATATTAGAATTTCAGAGAAATATTTCTAGCTTATCTAACTTGACTTGATATTTTATTTGAACAATTAAGATACCAAAAGTAGCAATGTACCTTAATCAAACGTTCTCGCAGATCAAAGACACCTATTTGTAGTTGTTGCTCGACATCACGATCCCATAGGACACAACTCGTAGTACCATAGTCATCCATTATACGAACCTGTACCCTATAACTATTGGTTACGAAAAAAAACAACTAAAAGTTAGTACTTAGCACTATAGTGGTTGGGCTACTATACCATTGCCCATACATATTGTAAAATGATTTTATTATTATATCACCTGGGAACTACATTCTTTATATGACCAGGGTGTATCCTGCAGTAATATCGTCCATCATCATTGATCTTGACACTGACATTGTGTTCACGGCACTTTAACAGGTACCAATTAGCCCAGTTACTTTCAATATCAATGATCGTACCCTTAATGATGTAAGTACCCTCCTAATAATGAAATCGTGATTATTAGCTACATTATTTTTTTATGCAAACAAAGTAAGTAATTGATCAAATAGGTTACCTTGTCACAGTCAAGCAGATCACAAAGAGTCAAACGATTATTCTGGGTTCAAAAGTCCTCTTCAAAACTATATGTTGACTGAGTAGAGATTTGGGTCAATTGCTGTGAGAATGTCTCCTCCTTAGCATGGACACTAATAGAACACAGATTAAATTAGAAGATGATAAAAAAAAAAAAAAAAAGTTATTACATTCATAATGGGTAAAATTTTATCAAATTGATAAAATTTAATAAGTCAAACGAAATAATGTTAAATCAAACCGTAAGAGGAAATCTGCAATTTCTGGAACGCTCTCCAAATTTATTATCAGTTTAGAAGCCCAGAAAGTGTTGGAGACATTGATATTATCTACATTTGATGATCAAATGTATGTTACTATGATATCAATATAGAAAATTAATGGGGATGATAAAATAATTCAAGAATAAGTGTATCTTAAAAAATAAAAATTATAAAGTTGTTAAACTCACTTTTCCCAAATTTCTAATCTTGCAACATCGGATCACCATTACAATAGGACCACCTTCGTGCTTCTCAACAAATGACATCATCTCATCTGCAAAGTTCCCATAAAGAGTGACATTAATGATATGCTTACTTTAAAATAAAAGTATATCATCTTAGAATATGTCTTATATCTTAAACAAACAGAAATCACAAAAAGTAAAGACATAATTTTAATGTAGCTTACTTCAAGTCCTCGAGGCTTAGCAGCATGAATCTAACTGGCTTTCCAAATTTCATCCTTTCCTCTATTCCACCAATTGAACTGATCATTCCAATAATATCGAACCAATAACGATATTCACTCTCGTCATTCCGGTGGGCCTCAATTTCCTCAAATCCCATGAAATTAAAACCAAACAATGGAATCTCCGATCCTAGAGTTTCTTTCACTCTAGTTTCAAACTTGAACAGAAGTCTAAAATCATGAGCACTAACTCTATAGTCGCCTGTGTTATTCTCCACGGTGAATCCATCCATGAAGTAGACCTTCCCTTCCGCTATGATTTTGCTAAACTTGTATACGTATGTGTCCTTCACATAGCCTCCGATTTTCCCCCCCTTAAAAAACAAAAGGACGTGAGATTTAACATTGGTGGCTATCAATATATAATATACAAAGGGAAATTTATACATACATCCTCGTCAACTAATATCATCTCTAGTTCCTTGTCCAAACCTCTCCTTTTAAAGGATGGTACACCCCATAAGCGAACAACTCTCACTTTAATTTTCCATGACCGAATCTCCTTGTTTATTTCAGAGACTTTGATTAACTTCGAAGCCATCCCTCAAGTTTCACACAATCAAGCTTCCCCTTTCTGTTTAAGTAAAAACACATATAACATAGATGAAGTATACTAAAACTATAACAAAATAATGGTGAAATACATACCTTAATTCATATCAAAGTTAATCTTTCAAAGAATTGGTCATCTGTTTGCTTTTCAACAATAAGAAAAGTTTAAAAAGTTTTGTCTTATCATTATATAGGTAATGGGCTAAGGATTTTGTATCCTTGTATGGATAATACATAATTTCACACATAGAATTCCTAGTCGTTGGCTTAGTTATTCTTCGGTTTTAGTTATTTTTTAAAATCCTCAACTTTTTCCTATTGAATAAGTGTTTGCCAAATAAATTAGTAACCCTACTTATTTTGCCATGAAAACCGTCCCCTTCAATTTCCTATAAAGAAAT
Organism: Cercis canadensis; assembly: GCA_003255065.1. NCBI lineage: Eukaryota > Viridiplantae > Streptophyta > Magnoliopsida > Fabales > Fabaceae > Cercis > Cercis canadensis. The sequence continues at coordinate 9,739 of QAOA01003051.1, forward strand.
ATATTTAGTATTAATTTTAGTTGCTCATAATAAAGTTTACTCCCAAATTATATTCAACTCATATCAAAATATCATTTAAGTTATTCATGGATATAAAAATAGTCAATTATCTGCATTAATTTTACCATCTTACTGAAGTAATGTTCAAATGTATGAAACAGATATTTCACATGATAGACCATATTACTCATATGGGACTTCTAATAGGGTGGTGTGCGCTTATCCAAAAGCTATGAGTACTTCCATAAATAATAATGATTTTTGTACAAATAATATGAAGATAATGAAAGGAGAAAAGACAATAGCCAGAATAAAGCTGTTCATGTTAACAGCCAGCTAATTATGATGTGGACCAATCCTTATTAGCATTTCTTTTATTCATGTAGTTGTGTAAAACAGGATTTATATTTTATAAACAGTGCAACACATGACTCTTAAATTGACTTGTGACAAAATGGAGTAAGCTTATCCAAAGCTTAATAAAGCTACAACATTATTTAATGATAACAATGTCATTATCAATACTATAAAAATTACAAATGAAAAATGCAAGGGACATGATAGAGGTCCTTATATGAACAGATAATTAGTTATAAAATAAGAGGAACAACCATCAGAGGACCAATTTCCATAAGAATAGCAGTGACTATGGCATGATTGCATCAACTTAAATATAGCTAATTGTACCAAAATAAGAAGCATAGGTGACTTTGCTAACTATCATCCATACGAATAGCAGTGACTATGGCATGATTGCATCAACTTAAATATAGGCTAATTGTACCAAAATAAGAAGCAAAGGTGACTTTGCTAACTATCCTACTAAACTAAAGTAATGGATGAATAGCCATCTCAAAAAATTTAAAAACTACTCTAAAATCATTAGAAGAACAAACCTGTTACAGTCCACCAAGTCTTGAAACTCTGCCTCCAACCATGTTGTTTCTTTTCCTCCTACCCAGAAAATATTCTTCAGCAGTAATAGGTGTGATGCCTCTCCTTTATATAAGGATTATTTAGGACAACAAAAACAACCAAGTCGTAAGAGTTTATGTTTGTGTGCCGGCAATCTAATAACAATGCCAATCCAATGATAGTGTAAACATTAAAATCCATTAATTTCTTGGTCTTCATTTTTTATTATGGAGAAAATAAAGAGATGGTTAGCAGGGAGCGAGAAATATGGGAGCCATTTTGTTTGACAGTTTCCGAAGGTTCTCTATACATACCAAATATGGAGACTTTTATGATATACAAAATTGAATTGACTATAGCACTTATGAGAAACTAAGATCAAAATCTTCAAGTGTGCCCATGTCACAATTCCATTGATTCAGCACATAGAATATGATAAGAAGATTTCTTTAAATTTGAAGAAATATATGATATACAGAAACATAAAGAAGATGAGTGAGATTGACCAAAATATAAAAAAAAAAATACTGAGCAATCCAATCAAAGTTGTCAATAAGATGAAATTTTTTGCAGAACAACAAAGAGTTAACATTGGAGAGCAACCAAAAAAAATAAATAAGGATTCAAAGAGTTAACATAAAAATAACAAAGGTTTAACATAAAAAAAAACTGGCCACATAAAGATTCGTAGATCAACAAAGAGTTAACATAGAAAAATTGGAAGAACAAACCTTGGAGTCTTCTAGTTCAGAAGTAATGCATGCAAAGCAGCTTTTTGCAGGTGAATGGTAATACAACAAACAAAAGTTGCAGTATATATAGGGGAGTGGAGGTTGGAAAGTGTAACCCTATTTTTTTAATCCTTAATTTAGGAAATATATTAGGAAAACAATAATAAGGAATTCGGTGAATTTAAATATTTAAAGACATCAATTCCGGTGCTTGGCAATCAAGCAATCCATTACTTATTATAATTTATTGTTTAACATTTTTTTGTTTTAGATTAATAAGGCGTAAAATAATTTCCAATGTAAATTACTAATTGATTCTTGATGATTCCTTCAATTACATTGCTCCGTTATATATTTTAACACATCAATTCTGGTTCTTGCCAATCAAGCAATGCATTACAACAACAATTTTATATAAGGTTTATTTAGGAAAACAAAAAAAAACTAAGTCCTATTAGTTTTTGTGTGTGTGCCGCCTCAAAGCCTTAAAGAATCCCTAACCCAAACCCAAATAATGCAATAGAGATAGCCATTGTGGAGGCAAAAAAAAAAAAAAAACCCTAATTTCCTATTAAATTTAGGCAATAAATAAGGAATAAAATAATTATTGTGTTGCTAAAATTTTAGATATTTAGACAGAAAAAAAAAAACAAAATACTATTACAAATTATTTAATGGGTTCTTATGTTAATTTTTTAATGTAACCAATTTTAACCAAATCAGATTTTATTAATAATTTAGGATATTAAATTAATAAGGCGCAAAATTTTTTCCAATGCAAATTATTAATTGATTCTTGATGATTCCTTCAATTACATACCTCCGTTAAATATTTTATCACATCAATTCTGGTTCTTGCCAATCAAGCAATGCATTACAACAGCAATTTTAAATTCCATTTTATAATTACTAATATTAGTCAAATCTATAAAATAGATATTTCCGCTCTTCAAATATTTTGGGGACATCTATACTTGTTGATTTTTGCTTACAAACTCCTACACGTGTCGCCACATGTCTTTTATTGGTCAATGGGTATATCTCCTAGTATCTGTGCCTTGAAACCTTTCTTGGTTTATTTTTTCGTTCTAATAATTGTGCAAAACAATGCCAGCTGAGAGTACTATCTTTTGTGCTGATATTTCATTTTTTTGACTGATGCTGAACACTATTATTAGGTGTGATTTCATGAATTTGCAAAGAATAATGTTTGATTACAGTGTGATGCCAAACATCCAAAGAGAGAACTGCTGCCTCGAGAATGGGACTGCACTAAGTAAGTCCATTAACTGTACTATCTACCTATCTACTCTATATATCTCCTAAACTTTATATATATATATATATATATATATGCATGTTGTGTTTATATATCTTGATACCCAAAGAGGATTAATAAACACTTTTTAAAGAGTAATAATATAGATGATTTTTTGTAAAAAAAAAATAGACCAACTATATTTAGTTACATCAACTAAAACATAATTATCAAACGATAAAATCTATTCCTAGTAACAGTTAAACATATATGACATTTTAAGAATATTTTTATGGTACCTAGAGAATATCAAATATCATTTGTCTTAGAATTTTCTTAGCCTTTCCCTTCAAATTTTTTGAGCTTCCTGTGAACTTTTGCATTAGAATTTGATACACAGTTTTCCTTCCTTGCTGGTTATCGCCACTTCAAATAAACACAGATTTGATGCATGGACATAATTTATTATATAATATTAGTTTGCATGCCTTGTGCATGGTTGTTGCTATGCAATGGTCACTTAATGGTTGGTCTTTGGGAAGCTGACTTTGAAGCTTCGATTATTGAGTTTAAAGTGCCATCTAATTGGTACCCTTTGACACTTCTTATGGTTTTATGAATATGTGGAGTTGACAGTTTGTCTGTTCTAGTATATAATTGATAGTTATTAACTATTGAAGAATATTTGATCACAAGATTAGTAGTGTGTTTTTGATGCGTCGTGATGTCCCTTGCTTTCCTGCAAGAAGGGATTGACTCTATAAATGACACTTCCTTGTGCCTAATGTTGAGGCATAATGGGGAAATAAGTTTTGCAAATTAAGGGACTAATTGAGCAGACAAATAGTTGCTTAAATTTCAAGTAATCTACTTCAAAGTAACCACCGCCATACATGAAATTTGAAAACAATAGGGAAGAGACTGAAAGTGGGGAAATTATTGAAAGCACTTCTATTAGTATGCCTGTTAAGAAATAATTTATTATAGTGGAACAGATATTTGCCAGTTCTTCTTGCGAGTGAATAAATTCTTTGTGAGCTTGTTTTTTCTTTTAAAGTTAGTATTAGCTGGAGTAAGTCATGTAAGAGTTTTTTTGTGATGGCTCCCCTAAATGTAAGAGTTTTTTTTTGTGTGCCGCCTCCCTTGGAAAGAAATACTGACCCAAACCCAACTAATGCAATATATATAGCTACTGTGTAGGGAAAAAAGTAAAACCCTAATTTTCCTGTTTTATTTATTTTTTAAAATCCTAAAGTTCTTCCAATTAAATAGTCGACTGCCAAATCAATTAGTGGCCCTGATTTTTTTTCCCATGAAATCAGTCCCCTTGATTTTCCTACAAATAAATATATATATTTAGTACTCATTTTTGGAATTTTTATGTCATTAAGATGGTTCTCTCCCTTATATATTCAATTATCCTCTGACTGCCATTTCTTTTATATATAAAGCTGGTCCACCAACCATGCACTGCTCTGCAACAGCATTATTAAAAGATAAAATATGACTGCTAAATATCTTTAACTTTTAGATACGATTAATTATAATTATCTATTCTATGATACACATTTAAAAAAAGTATTCTATGATATGATCCTAATATAAATTATTAGAGTCGTAATGTGAATTCTACTGTTATAAATGATTGTTGTACTTATTTGGTAGACATCTATTTTGTCTTCACTCTTTAGACTATGGAATCATTCAAAAAATAAAAAAGAGTAAATAAATGTTTGGATTTGCAAGGGTTACATATCTCATCCGCTTTAGATGTTTTGCTGTGCCGCTCCATAACACAAAGATTGTCAGTCACTAAAGAGGCATATCAACCTCTACTGAAATTGTTTTCTTTATTATTTTCTTTTTTTGTTATTTAAAAGATTAAGCTGAAAAAAAATTATTTTAAGACAAAGAAATATCACATGTCTTAACAAAAATTTATAATAATATCTATATATTATCTTCAAAAAGATAGTTTACGGTAAAATTCAAATTTGATTCCCAAAAGTTTCCTCATTCAACTTTGAGAGATGACTCCAATTTATTCTATATCATTTGTGAAATGCTAAGGGCTTGATACTATTTCAGCTTGAATTAAGGTTTGAGATTTGATCAAAAAAATTTCATTTGATGTACTAATACATTTAAGTATCAATTGATAATATTTTATCCTTTATTGTGATACGAGTTCTGATTTGTATCAAATTGACATTTAAAATCACATTGACAATTTCACAATTATTGAGGGGCTGAGATTGAGGATATTATTTCGCCTTCTACTTTTATTTTGAATGAATTCCATATTCTGATTACTTAACCTGAAATAATAGCCTCAATTTCGTATATTATGTTCTTTAAGTTAATTGGCTATTATTTTGAACACTATTATAGTCTCTATTGATTCCCAAAATTTTCCACATTCAGCTTTGTGGTATAAGGTTGGAAGGAAAAAATTGATAAAATGAATGTTTCTATTTCGGTTTGAATAAGAGTGCCTTTGAGATTTGATTAAAAAAAAAAAAACTCATTTAATGTACTAACATTTCAGCATCAATTGAAAATATTTTATCCTTTATGGTGGTGCAAAATGAAGAAAAACGTGTCTCCATTTAGTTTATTGTTTTTCATTGATAGAATAGAAAAATAACAACCAACAATAAACCATTAGTACATGAATTGTAGTTCCAATTTAATCAAATAAGTAGGTCCTTAGCAATCCTCCATATCAAACCAAACACAACTCTCCATTAGTTGTCAACTCATTTCACCTACAACAGCAATTGTTCCTTAGCAATTGTAGATGAATTGTATTTCTTGTGAATCAAAATAATATTAACAGTTCAGATTGATACATCAAGACCAATAAGATGAGAGGGATAATTTGAAAATAAATCCATAATAGAAATGGATCGAAATAGAGAAAATCATGTTGCCTTGGAAGACCAATAAGATGAGAGGGATAATCCTTGCTTAAGATGATTGAGTGATAGAGTACAAAGAAATAACATACCTTGTTTCATTTGGAGAAGAAGGAGTTGGAGATAATAAGCTTCATGAGAAATTCTGCCAAAAAAATATCACATAAACTCAGCATATTAAACGGAGATAAAAAAAACTTACCTGAGAGCTTCTTAAGATGGAGAAATACAACTGACAAATTTGTGACCCAATGGAGATAAGGACCATATGTTAAACTCTATATATAGATATTTTTGGTGGGCATAAGCTTGAAACCCTAATTTTGAATTTCAAATTTTAAATTCAATTGACAAATCAGCATTTATGATTAATTGTTAAATACCAAAAATTAACAATTTCCTAATTGTGACTAATTTTTTTTATGTAAATTTCGGTTATTATTATAGGAGCAATGAATGTGAATATTAATGGCTCACAATAATGACTACATTGCCACATGACAGCATGTAGTGCATTCTTATAATGGTTGGATTGTCACATGGCAGCATGTGGTGCATATGGGTTCTTCTTTTAAAATTATATAGATATAGATTGTTTTGGGTGTGATTTTTAGGGGTGAAGGGACTACTCTTGTTTTGTATTCTCTAACTACAAAAAAATGAAAATTATTACACAAAGAAAAAACTTTTATACTTCATGAAAATATTTTTTCAAGAGAGTTACTAAAAAAAAATAAGAAAAATCTGTTTTCAAAACAGAAACCAATAACAAAATGATCCGTGGCCATTAAATTTTTCAGTGGTAATTTTGTATTTTTAAAATAGATTCCTTTTAGATTCTTTTTTATAATTCTTCCTATATTCTCTTTAGACAAAGATATGAGAAGTACGTTGGATAAGACCCACCAATACACAAGTTACCATTAAGACAAGTTTGTCTTTTCATCTCTCTCTCTTACTTTACATTTATTTTATGGACCTAACTTGTGGTCCCTATTGGATTTGGATGTTTCCATGAAATCATCCAACACAGCTTCAAAATCAGTCTTCGAGCTGGAGGAGACGACTTATTAAGTTGCTCCTTCAATTGCTGCACATGTATCTGTCTTGCTCTCATTCTCCTTCAAAAATACCATATACCTTCTTCCTACTCATTCAACTCTAGCAATTCAGAGATGGCTTCAGCTTTGGTAGGAGGCGCACTTCTCTCTGCCGCTTTCGAAACCTTATTCGGCATCATAACCTCAACTGAGTTTCGAGGATTCATCAGGAACAGAAAGCTGAATGTTTCATTGGTGGATGAGTTGGAGACAAGACTATTGACTCTTCAGGCTGTTCTTAATGATGCAGAACAGAAGCAGATTACAGATCCTGCAGTAAAAGAATGGCTGGATCGTCTGAAAGATGCAATCCATGATGCAGAGGACCTGTTAGATGAGATCAACACTGAGGCTTTGCGACGCAAGATTGAAGCTGAACATAACTCTAATTCAAGCCAGGTGTGCAACTTCCTTTCTTCTTATTGTCAGTTTCGTCAGAGGACAAATTCCAAACTAAAGTCCTTGTGTAGTAGACTCCAACTTTTTGCAAAACAAAAAAATCACCTTGGTTTGCAACATGTTCCCATGATAGTTTCACAGAGGACACCTACTAGCTCTCTGGTAAATGAGCCAGATGTGGTAGGTAGAGATGATGATAGAGAGGAACTAAAGAAGTTGCTGCTATCAGATGATCCAACTGGTAGTAACATAGGAGTGATAGCAATTTTAGGCATGGGCGGTCTTGGCAAGACCTCCCTAGCTCAGCTCCTTTACAATGACCACAGAGTGGAAAAGCATTTTGACAAAAAAGCATGGGCCTGCATTTCAGAAGCTTTTGATGCCACAGCGATAACCAAATCCCTTCTTGAGTCTATTGCTTCAAAAACTTATGAAAGCAACAATTTAGATTTTCTTCAAATGGAATTGAGCCAAATGTTGAAAGATAAAAAGTTTTTGTTTGTGTTGGATGATCTCTGGAATAATAAGTATAACGAGTGGGATGGCCTACAGGCTCCCTTTAGGGTGGGGAAACAAGGGAGTAGAATCATCATTACTACACGTCAAAAAGATGTTGCTCGAATGACACACACATTTCCTATTCACCATTTGAAACCATTGCCCAATGAAGATTGCTGGTTGCTGCTGGCCAAGCATGCATTTGAAAATGAAGATTGTAGCAGATATCCAAACTTGGAAGCAATTGGAAAAAAGATTGCAGAAAAGTGCGATGGCTTGCCAATAGCTGCAAAAGCACTCGGTGGCATTTTGCGTTCCAAGGTAGATGAAAGTGACTGGAATAATATTTTGATTAGTAATATGTGGGATTTACCAAATGATGATGTTCTACCAGCTCTAAGATTGAGTTATCTCTATCTTCCAGCAAATTTAAAAAGATGTTTTGCATATTGTTCAATTTTTCCAAAGGATTATGCTTTAGATAGAAAGCATGTGGTATTACTATGGATGGCAGAGGGTTTGTTTGAGAAATGCCTGAACAAATCAATGGAGCAAATAGGTGATGAATATTTTGATGAACTACTGTCGAGATCCTTGATTCAACAAGTCGAAGGCAACTTTGTAATGCATGACCTTGTAAATGATTTGGCAACAATTATATCTGGGAAAAGTTGTAGCAAGTTGGAGAATAGTGAAATTTCAAAAAGTGTTCGTCATTTGTCTTATTGTAAAGGAGAGTATGACTCTTACAATAAATTTGGGAGCTGTTGTGCACTAAGGTGTTTGCGGACATTCCTCCCTCTTCCATTGCTATCAGAGTCATGGAGATATTGTTGTTTGACTGAAAGGGTGGCACATGATTTGTTGCTAAGACAAAAATTCTTACGAGTGCTATCATTGGCTAATTACAAGAACATTACAAAGTTGTCTAACTCCATAGGCAATCTAATACACTTGCGGTTCTTGGATCTTTCTTGTACTCGAATCAAAAGGTTGCCTGATGCAGTTTGCAAGCTCTACAATCTGCAAACATTGAGATTGTTAAATTGTGAGTATCTCACTGAATTGCCCACGAGCATAGGAAAGCTAGTTAATTTACGTCATCTTGAAATGAGTGGCACTAAATTAGAGGAGATGCCAAGAGAGATCACCAACTTGCAAAATCTTCAAACTCTGACAGTTTTTGTTGTAAGCAAACAACCAGATGGACTAAGGCTTAGTGATCTAAGATGTTTCCCAAATTTACAGGGGAAACTCTCCATTTTGGGGTCGCAAAATGTGATTGATCCCATGGATGCTTCTGAGGCAAACTTGAAGAACAAAGGGCTAATTGAGGAGTTAAATTTTGATTGGGGTTCTGCTGTCTCTGAAGGTTCGCAAATTGAAACAGATGTGCTTGACCTACTGCAACCATCCACTAACCTGAGGAAACTCACCATCAAATTTTATGGTGGCACCAGATTCCCAAGGTGGTTGGGGAATTTTTCATTTGTTAATATTGGATTTTTGTTTATCAGTGACTGTGATCATTGCGTATCTTTACCGCCACTAGGACAACTACCTTCCCTCAAGAAGCTTAAGGTTTGGAGGATGAGATCAGTAAAGACTATTGGTGCAGAGTTCTATGGTTGCTGCTCCTCTTCATTTCAACCATTTCCATCCCTTGTGTCTTTGCGGTTTCAGGATATGACAGAGTGGGAGGAATGGTTACCGTTTACAGGTGATGGTATCGAATTCCCTTTTCCATGTCTTGAAGAATTAAGTTTGCAAGTGTGTCCAAAATTGAGGGGAAATTTGCCCCAACATCTTCCTTCCAGCTTGACGGAAGTTTCAGTATACAACTGTAGTCAACTGGAAGCATCAACTTTAAGTTGGATTACATCGATTGAACGCTTAAGTATTGATGATGGGGGCCCACATTTATTATCAACACTTGAGAATGATTCACAGAACTTGCTACAGTCCTTATCCGTTAGAAGGAGTGATAGTCTGACATCTGTTCCTAAAATGGTTTTCTTCAGCAACCATATCCGTTCCTTGTATCTCTCGGATATTTCATCTCTTACATCCTTCCCAGCAGAAGGTCTGCCCACTTTACAAGTACTTCGGATATGGGATTGTAGGAACTTGGAATTCCAGACAAATAAGACATGGTACAATTACACATCACTCCAAGATTTGATAATACGGGACAGCTGTCACTCACTCACTTCGTTTCCATTAGGCTGTTTCCCTGCACTAAAAAATCTTACTATATCTCATTGCCCCAATTTCAAATCGATTTCCATCTTAGATGATGTTTCTGCCCAGAGTCTATCTAGTCTTAAAACCTTGGATTTATGGTCCTGTCCTAATCTGGAGTCCTTTCCCCAAGGTGGATTGCTCACTCCCAATTTATCTTATCTTTCAATCTCATCATGTGAAAAACTTGCATCACTGCCTGAACAGATAGGAACCCTCACTGCTCTTCAAAATTTAAAACTCTTTAACCTTCAGAATCTTGCGTCATTTCCTCAAGGTGGCTTGCCTCCCAACTTACGATCATTACAAATTAAAATCTCACCTATGTCTATAGGTGAGTGGGGTTTCCAATTGCTCACTTGTCTTTCTAAGTGCGAAATTGGTGGTGATGATCTTGTTAATGCCTTGCTCAAAGTGCCACTACTGCCCACTTCTCTTGTGTCTCTCACCATTTATGACCTTGATAATCTAAAATTCTTGGATGGAAGAGGGATTCAACGTCTCAGCTCTCTTGAAGTGCTCCACATACTACGATGCAAAAATCTTGAGTCACTGCCGGAAGATAAGCTGCCTCCCTCTCTTAAGCTACTGAGAATCAGTAAGTGTCCTTTATTAGAAGCAAGGTATCAAAGTCAGAGAGGAAAACATTTGTCCAAGATCGCTCACATTCCCGCCATTCAAATAGATGGCGATGTCATAATATGAGGTGTCTGATGGAGAGAAGGCAATGCTAGGTACGGGATTCAATTACTGCTTTTTCCTTTTCATTTGGGGAACTACACGTTGGTAGAATTCAATTACTCGTACATGTTAACCAAAGGCTTCTTGGAGCCTCATTTTTTTTTGAGACTATTTGCATCACAAGAATATTAATCATATAGCAGAAATAGCAAACTAGCTTTTCACTATCACCTTGTTTTCTTTACTAAATTGTTGTTAATATTATACTAACATGATTTTCGCTTCTATTAATATCAATTTGCAGATCCAAATCCAAATCATGCATTTGGACGCCTTCATGAACCAAAAACAAAGCCATTTAAAAGGAGAATGTAAAGGTACAGACGCAAGTCTTTTCTCCTCTGTTTCTGGCAATAACTTTGGACATTTTAGAAGCATGGCATCAAAGTAAGAAAGGGAAATATTGGTTGAAGATTGCTCATATACCTGCCATTCAAATACATGACAATCTGGTAATATGAGCTGTCCAATGGAGAGGAAGCTTCAAAAGGTAAGGGCTTCTATTCTTTGACAAAATATAACTCAATTTTTATCAACAATTATTGATTTCCCTTTTCATATTCTAGGAAATTTGATATTCAATATCATAATTTTACGTTTGTATCCAAATGTTGGGGACTACTTATTGATAAAATTATTCACGAAAGTTAGCCGAAGACTTCTCAACTTTGTTTGCAAACTACGTCCTTTTCACTTCTCTTTAACACCACAACCAACACAACCACCCCCCCCCCCCCCNCCCCCCCCAAAAAAAAATATATATATATATATATATACATCCTTTAATCCCTTTCAGCAAAAAATTAAAGATCATAATACTTTTTATGGTTTTCAGTGTCAGCTAATAAATTAACCCATGCTCATTAAGATGCAAGCAGCGGCTTTCCCGGTGTTAAATAATAATTTCTCATATTGTTAGAAGTTAGAATGTTGATGGATGGTATTCTTTATTTCTTGCAGGTTCTGTTAACTTGTTTTACAGACAACAAATGTATCGACAAGCAATGGAAGAATAATGCAAGTCTTATGCTTTGTGAGTATGTTATTCTAAGCATCACTGCCAAATTCTATTGCTTGAAATAAATTTCATAAAAGTATGATTCTTTATAGGTAGGTTTTATGAATTTATTCATTCTCTTAGAGAAACATGGAGCACTCATTATACCTTAATATACACGTTTGTAAGCTTTAGAACCATATTTTCAAGCATAGAAAATTGTTAACATTCCAGGCCACCTATGTGGTACTTGATTCATTTTTTTTTTTCCTCTTTCTGTAGAAGTAAAATGATTCTCTTTGAAATGATTCCTTAAGTTGATCATTCTTTTGTTTCAGTGATCTAGTTGCAGGGGCTGCCTTGGTCATTGCAAAAGCATTCTCTCAAATGGACCAGAAAATTATTTTAATAGAGTCAGTAAGCATTTTCTTTCTCTATTTGGTTTAAGCGAATTCTTTGCTTTCTTTCTAGTTCAAACAAGATTTTTTTAACTGTGATTAGCTAAAGGGGAGTGCAATTTTTTTACCTGCAGCACCAATATGCATGTGTTGTAGATCCTCCCGCCCTTTCAGTTCCTCCAAAGCTCCAAGAACATTACCTCTGCTTGGCATGAAAGATCTTCCTTATATGTTACCAAAGGTTTACATTTTGTCTTTGCTCTTTGTGCAGTTTACATATGAATTGATCTTAATGAAGTTCTTAACACATCAATCATATTTTTCTCCCTTTCATTTTCAGAGATTAATCCGAGGTACTAATGTGGTGTGTTGATGCTGAACAGTGGCTGAATAAATTGAGTTCTTGATTCTTCAGTCAAGTCTTATGGAACTGAATAGAGTTAATATTATCCTGATGATCAGTGGTTATATCAATCCAACGTCTTAATTCTTGAGTTATTGATGTGATTAAATATGAAAGGTGCGCCCGTGAAAAATATCATTTTTGTTGTTGATTCTTGCTCACATTGTCTTAATTCTTATTTATGTATTTCTACTGTGTCTTTTGTAATACTCTTGAATGGTAGTTAAGGCAAGGGTACCCGTTGTCACCTTACCTTTTTATTTTCTGAGGGGAGGTTCTTACCAGATTATTTCTTAGAGCTGAGCAAAATGGACAGATTCATGGAGTCTCAATGGCTAAGGGGGCCACTCCAATTTCACATTTGATGCTTGCAGATGATACCGTTATCTTTGCAAGAGCAAATTGTGAGGAAGCTAGTGCTGCTATGCAATGTCTCAGAACAAATAAAGAGTGGTCTGGTTAACAAGTAAATTGGATAAATCGGGGATTTTTCGTTTCTGCCAATACTTATATGAAAATAATGAAGTTGACTGGTTTGAACTCTATTGCAAATGACGCAAAATATCTAGGAATCCCTCTCTCTCGGGTAAGAAGATCTCTGAGTTTAGATTTCTTATTGAGAAAGTGCAAAATAGACTGAGCAGCTGGAAACAAAAAACTCTTACTCGAGCAGGGAGCACTATTTTAATTACTTCTGTTATTTAGTCCATCCCAACATATACGATGTCAACACTTAAGATTCCTGGTGAGATCTGTAACAAGCTTGACACTCTTTCTGGTGGGTTTTGGTGGAATGTGACTGTGCAAAAGTCCCATTATTTCTGCCCAATTGCCTTGAGTACTCTGTGTCAACCAAATAACTATGGTGGTTTGGGGTTTAGAGCTTTTATCAATATTAACTTGGCTCTCCTTCCTAAAGTAGCTTGGATGATTGAAACCGAGGAGGAAAAGTTCTAGGTTAAATGTTTTTGGCAGAAGTATCTGGGTAGAGGGTCTCTTCTCAATGCTAGTTGTCCACAATGCCGGATTTATGCCCCCACATTTCAAAATTTTTTACCAGATTTTGAAAGCCCCATTTTTGTAGTTTGACCCCCACTTTTATAGTTTAATCCTTATTAAGTTATTTTTTGTGTTGTCCAGTATCTCTCTTGGGTGTGGCAAGGTATTTGGATGCTGCTGGTTTACTTAGAAAAGGAGTTTGTTTTCACCATTGTTCTCAGAGCAGAATTCTGATTTGATTAACAGGAAAGTTAAACAACTTTGGATACCCGGGCCTCATTATTGGAACAGATCATTAATATTCTCGAAATTCTCTAATGAGGAAGCTGCTGCTATTTGCTAAAATGTGATTCCTAGAAGGGGAGTCGACTCTAGCTTGTCCATTATGTGATTGTGGTCCAGAAAATGAAATCCATTTTTTGGAAAATTGCCAAGTTTCAAGGGCTACATGGTTTCAGCGGTTGGGAATCAGGATTGTATGAAGTGGCATCTAATTCTCCCTTCCATTTTTTTCAAAAAGTTCTTGATTGAGGAGAGAGGTGTTCAGGTACTGGTTTACCGTCTTCTAAAGATCATCTATGTCTGTTCTTAGCCATAGTAATTAAAAGAGTTTGGGAAGCTAGAAACAAGCTTGTTATTTGAGGCTCAGCCTTTCTCTCTGGATTCCCTTTTGGATAAGATCAGTTGTGATGTTGAGTAAAATCCTAAGGACTTTACTTTATCTAATCTAATTCCTCTCAGAAGAATCAAATTGAAGTGGAGTCATCTGTGTTAAGGATTAATCAAAATCGATGTGGATGAAGCATTTAAGAATGGAATTGCTTTTTCTGCAGTTATAGCCATTGATCATTAGAAGACATGCCATGGCGCTTGGCTAGAAAAGTTTTGTTCCACTTCTGTTGTCATGGCTAAGTGTCAAGCTATTCTGAAAGCTATTGAATCTGGTTGTAAGGTGGCTGTTGATGCGATTATTGGCAAAGCTAGAGCCTTATGGGACGTTCAGACCATTATAGAAGAAATTCAGTATGCTCTTGCTTTACAAAATTTCTAGTATTAAGGAGTGATCCTCTCCCTCCAAATTACATAAATTTTGGGGACGAAATCCTGGGTCTCTCGAACATTTCTAATAGGAATTTGGTAAATAAATTTGAAAAAGAGAAAAAGAAAAAGAGAATGATGCTCTCCCTCTGAATTACATAAAAAGAAAAACATTATTTTTTAGATCATTACGAAGTTATTGCCAAAGGTGGGCCACCAGCTCAACTCAGATACTTTCTCTTTTAATTTAAAAATCAGTTTATCAGTTCAATGCTGCGGTGAAAATTGCCTCATAATTATCACGATTCTCCCTAATTTATTTGGTTTTCTAGTCTGTGACATATAGGTAATGGTACCATAGAATGATTCATTTGGCAATGCCTATTAAGTACAAAGAGAATCAGTGCAGAGATTTATAGAAAAGGGATTCTAAGTTACCCAAGTTATATGGGAGGGGTAGAAAAGAAAAATATTTTTCACTAAAAGTTTGAGGCTGATCAAATTTTTAACTTTAGTATCAATGCAAAGATATTAAAAAAAAAAAAATACGTTAACTGTTTTGTTTTTTTTTTTTTTCATTTATGGGATATTTTCAAAGTTACCCAAGTTATATGGGAGGGGTAGAAACGAAAAATATTTTTCACTAAAAGTTTGAGGCTGATCAAATTTTTAATTTTAGTATCAATGCAAAGATATTAAAAAAAAAAATAGGTTAACTGTTTTTTTTTTTTATTATTTATAGGATATTTTCAAAATAAAAATAACAAAATTTAGCTCGATTTGTCAAATGACAAAAACAAAGGTTAAATTTTTTTCACTTACGTGATAAATTTAAAATAAATTGTTTGAATATTTAAAGGACTATTTTTACATACTTTGAAGATATGTGATACTTTTTTAACTTGATAATATAATAATTATTAATGTGAAAATATTTAATTTTGGCCGTTTATTTTTAACAGTCAAAATTAATTACTATTCATATTAACGATTATCATACTGTCACATCAGAGAGGTATCAGATACATTCTTGATATGGTAGAATCTCCCAATATTGAAATTATCTAAAATATTGCTCTTTAAAAAAATTGTAACATTTTTTTAATCATGATAGCTAACCTTACCGAATGTATTTTTTTCTTCTATATATTGAATTTTCTCCCCAAGAGATGCCTCAATGCTTGCATACTGCAAGGCCAAAAAAAAGAAATGGTTGCATACTTCATCATGTGTGTAGAATTGTCTGTAAAGAGAGTGGTATCACTCTTGGTGTAAAAGGCTTATAAGTACTGGAGATCTTGCAACGGCAATATGGCTCACTCAAGGCGAGTTTGAGCAAGATAATTTATGCTTGGATTGAAGCTAGATCTCTATAAACACTGAGTTTAATCTTCGTTTCTTAATTTTCTGCTATATTGCGTTAATTTGTGATTCAATCTTTATTATTTTTGTTATCTTGTATATTCAAAATCTCCATCTCATTTGGGAGTCATATGTGACCTCACTATCTCATTTGGTGAGGTTCCACATCTCATAAAAAAAAAAAAAAATCAAAGAAACATACATTTTAATAAAACATACTATTACAACAACATTGATAATATTTATTTAAATATAATTTTACAATGTCTACAGTTAAAGAAATTATCTGGGAGAAAAGACTATGTAAATATATATTTTAATTTCATAATTATTTATTTAATTTTTTTTTTTATAATTTTAAGTGTTTGACTTAGTAGTAAAAATAGAATAAGTTTATTCAATTACCATGGTTCAAATCCTTGAGGCCAACATCTTGAATACACCAAGTCAATGTGGTATGCTCGCTTTTGAGATCATATAGGAAGTAATTTAGTCTTAGTGCAAGAAAATTAACTAAAAAATATCATTATGCTTTACCAATAAATTTTTTTTGCTGTGAAACTAATTTTTACTCGTGATTTTACATGCTCTGGCTACTACGTTTTTAACGGGTTCGAATTCTTGATATTACTTTAAAATTTGCCCTCACCAAAAGCTCAATTTACCAACTCGGGGTAATTCAATTGTTTTTTGTTTTTATTGAGACATTAGTAATGCATCTCCCGCGTATATTACACGCAAAAAAAAAAACAATATAGAAAATTACACACAACGGTCTACTCGCGCCACCGCCATTAAGCGCTAGAGAGACCGTTGCTTCTCACTCTATTTCCCATTACACAGTTCTCAGTTTTCACTCTCTAATACGCTCACTTGCAATTTCGAACACCCAAACCCTAATTCGCTTATCGTCTTCGTCTCAGAAGATCAACCCAAACCCTAGATTCTGTGCGAAATTTGATTTTGGAATGAACACTCCGCCACTGCCAGAAACCGCAATGGCTTCTACTCCTCCGGCCTCACCACCGGAGTTCTCAAGGGTTTCTACGCCTCCGTCTACACCATTTTCAAAGACAAGGAGGAAGCTGAATTTTGAGGTCTCCCCATCAACACACAACAATATTTCCCCTTTTCCTGGGCAGATTACTACCAGTGAGACCCCACCGGTTAAGAAGCTGCTTAACTCTATTGACTAGTGTTGGGATCAGTTTATTTCTGATAAACGAAAGATTCAGAGTACACTTGAGGCGATGGAGGCAGAGAGAGCAAGGAAAATCCGTATCTTGATGTCCTTGCGATGATCTGCGCACCACTTTATATTTTCTGCTTTTTTGGGAAAAAATTATATTTTCTTTTATCTGAAATATCTAATTGCTTTATTTGTTTGTTTTGTTGCTTTGGAACAGGTATGCGTTATTGCTTGACTTATCGGATCCCTTTTGAATTTCAGGTTCTGGTGGCGTAATCTGACTTGAAATTGATGATTTGTATTAGTACTAAATTTTGTTACTTATTTGATTGCTGTTAATAGAGAATCATGAACTTAACCATCACTTTATGACCTAGTTCATTGAAGCTACAAATCTTTCATAATTTGTTCTGTTCTAACTAACTCCCTTTCTTGATTGTTTACTTTGAATTTGGCTATGCTTCTAATTTTTCTGATTATGTCTCAGTTTGTTTTGTCGTGTCCTATATAAATGTGTCACAGTTATTTGTTTATATGATGAAGTCCAATATTTTCTTTCCTCTGGAAGATTACTATGCTCTTCTGTTTGTAATTCCACTGACCACTGTTGTCTGTTTTTCTAGCAGAACTTTACAGCTTCCTTCTTCTATTTTCCATTTAAATAAATTGTGTGTATCAAATTTTGTTGGTTTCCAAATTAAGCTCTGTTTATTTAGGAAAATAATTTCAGAAATTATACATTTCCTAGTCATTTGTCCTTCATTGGTTTACAAATAAAATAGTCTATAATTGGCAATTCGTGGCTGGAGTTCTGTAGATTCTTACTATCTGAATTCTAGTTCACTGAACTATTCCCTTATCTTTAGTGGTTTAAATCTTGGTTACAGTGATGTTTGATTGTTGCATGAATATGATTTTATGTGATGCTAGGACCCAAATACTAAGCTCATGGAACTTTTGCCTCTTCTGTTGAGTAAAATTTAGAGTATGCAACTCTAAACTTACTAATATTTGACCCAAACAAGTAAACAAATTACTTGTATTATACCCACAATAAAAGACACTACAACACTTTGCAAGGACCACTCACAATTTGAAGAGAAGTACAAACACTCAAAAGAAAGCTCACAACTCACACTGAAGACACCACTTACATGTAAAGAGATGCTTCACTTTCTCTTGCACAAAACAAGCTTAGCTAACTCCTATTTATAGGTGATGGAGGAGGTGGGAACTACTAGCCTAGACACATGTAGAATAAACTACAAAGTTCTAGAATAAACTACAACATATCTCAAGGTCTCTAGAACCTTCTAGACAGCTCCAGAGTCTTCTAGGATTGTTTAGTTCCTTCATCCAGGTTCTAGGATGCTCTGAAATCTTCTAGAAGCTTCTTCATCCTTCCAGCACCTTCTAGCTCATGCTAGTTTACTCTAGAACATTCTAGAGTCTTCTAGTCTACTCTAGCTATCTCTAAAATTTTCTAGAAGGGAGAAGACAATGCTGTATACCTTCTTTAACATCTTCCATTTGTTGAGTTGTTCTAAGAACACAGTGTGTATTTCTCTCAGATGGCTGTTTTTGGTTTGTTTGCTCCTTTTGATAACTTACATCTCTGTCTGCATGATAGAATGCAATTTTCAGTTATATAATTCTGTGGGTAGTTTCATTTTTCACTTGTATCTGAGATATGAAAAATACTTCCATTATTACTATGAACCGCCCTAACACTAGTTCTTTTTAGCCTATTTTGAATTGTTCTTCTCTCATATTTGAAAAGTCAATGACTTGTTGCATGAATAGGATTTCATGCATTGCTAGGACTGAAATACTCCAGCATGTGTTGGGATGTTCTAAGAACATCATGTGTATTTTTCCTAGATGGCTGTTTTTGGTTTGTTTGTCCCTTTTGATAACTTGTATATCTGCATGATAATTTGCATAACTGGTAGATGCATTGTTCTTGAATACCTTAATTGTAAATACATTTTCTGCTCTCGAAGGAAACATTGTAAAGTAAAAATTAGATGAATTAACTAATGGACTGTGAATGTAGTACTTAATAGGAAGCTTAAAGGCCATTAGTCTTCTGAAACTAGTAGTTACCTTAATTATATGGAAAAATTAGCTGGAGTATCTGTGAAGAAATCTGCATAAACAATTTGTGAGAAATTTCTTGCATTTGATTCATTGCTGGGGATGATTTTCAGCCAAGAAACTACTTTAGATCTATGATTTAGGTTGGAGCTTTTGAGTTTGGAGGGAATTGAAAATTTATTGTGTATGGCTAAGAAAAAGATAAAGAGAACATTTATCACGCCAAATTGAATGGTGCCATATTTCTGTAAGACACAATATGCTGCCAACTTTTTGTTGCATTAAGGTTGTTTTTACCCTATGATGATCTGGATTTCCTTTAAAAATATTGGATATCTGAATTAGGAACATGGTCTGACTCATTGAAGCAGATAAAACAGTCACATTTTGTGGACATTTTAATCTTAATTTGGAGTACTATTGGAGGATATAAAACTGTAGCACACTTCGTCTTCTATTACCTTTGTGTTGACTGGTTTAGATCTGGGTTTCACTGTTGTCTGAACTTGTTTAAGAAAGCTGTTGTAGCTCTGTATTCAAATCTACTTTATGATTTTTTGAGAAACTTTTCTGTTCTTGAGTGATTGAGTCTGGGGTTTCAGTCATTTGAGCAATGCTGTCCGTTCTTCGTTATTACTAATAGAAGTAGAAACTTGCAGCCCTAAAATCATGGCAGAGCAGTTGAACGAAGCCAAGAAGCTGCTTGAATCAAAATTCATTTTAACTGCTTGATGTAAGAGAATGAATTCCAAGGCACTACCTCTCTCTTGTTTGTGGATTTTAAGTATACGCTAAATCTTTTGAGACTGTCTTAAATATCATGCTTTGAAGTATATCCAGTTTTGAATCAGAAATCAAGTTAAGCAGAAAATACAATTCTGCAGAACTTCATAAACCAGAAACTAGAAATGATGAACACTGAAGAAAGAAGAAAAGAGAGAATGCAAGTCTGAAGTGTCAATGTAAAGAATGAATTCTCATTATTAATCTTTGATCATGTACACTGTATATATAACGTAATTGTCTAAGCATAACTAACTGACAGCTGTTAACTCAGCAAACTAACCATGGTATAATTACTAACTTCCTTGCATAACTGAATGCCAGATCAGCAATGCTGATCTGTCAGTGGGACTGATGTGTTTATATTGACATTAAATTGGTTCTCTCTAATGTTGGAAAAATGCATGGATTGTTTTATAAATAGGAAGGATGGTTAAAATTTACTCCCCAATACTAATCTACTGGAACTTCTGGCTCCGAGTTGTGTTGTTCTAGCACATAGTTTATATCCTTTTTTAGATAGCTGTTTTTGGTTTCTTTATCTATATATATATATATATATTTTATTTTTTTTTCATGCTGTTCTATATTTTCTTCCTTCTGGAAGATTACCATGCTATTCTGTCTGTAATTTCTCCTGGCTTATTTCTATTTTCTAGTTTAATTTCTTCTCCTTGCTCTTCTCACCTATAGCCAGTTACATCCAACAATTGTTATTTTCTTCTACTTTTGTTTTCAGGGATGATGGTGATGGAGCTCCTGCTGCCTGCTCATCATTAATTTCTGTTTTAGATATGTAATGGGATGGGGAGAGATCACAGGTGTTCAACATCAAATTTTCCAGTGGCAGAGCACGACTCGGAGCTTCTGAAGGTAAACTATTTGATATTAATTTTTTAGGGCTTGACATATGTGGTCCAATGAAGCTAGGTTGTTTTTGAATGTGTTCTTTGCTCTGAGCCTGATCTTTTGTAATTATATACCTTTGCTTAGTACTCACTTGGTTTCCCCTACTTTAATCCCATATTTCACTTTCATGTATTTTATTGCATACTTCATCCTTCAAGTCTTGGTTGTTCTGTAGTTTATGAAATGGTGGAATAACCATGTTGGGCATTGTTCAGATAGCTTGAGGAACATATTTCTACCGCCTTTAGAGGCAAAGTAGATGTAGAAAGGGCGCTTCTGAATTTTTCAAAGAAAATGTCTCCCTTCTTCTGACTGAAACTCAAAATAGGGCATTTGACTAGTGTTATGTCTTTCTTTAAAAAAGAATTTTCAGTAGAACGTTTCGGCCTCATTCTTCTATTTATCATTTGAATAAATTGTGAATACCGATCATTTGTTGGTTGCAAACTCAGGCTTTATTCAGGAAAATGTAGTCAGAAATTGTACATTCTTAATCAGTTTCCCTTCAATTATGTACAAATAAAGTGAAATAGAAAAAAAAAAATTGGGAATCTGGTAGTGTTACATAAATTGTGAATACCAATCATTTGTTGTTTTCAGGGAATAACTGATCCTATGCTTTACATTGGAATGGTATTTAGCATGTTCACATGGCATGTAGAAGATCAGTAAACATGATGCATGGTAACCAAGCTGCAAGTAGTATTATACTAGAATCCATTATGTTATAAGGCTATTTACCAAGTAACTAGTAATCCAACAGTTTGAACAAGTACCAATCCAACACAAGTAAATTGCACGGAAGCTCTTTGAGGTAAATGTTTAACTTAGTAGCTGATTCCCACAAGAAGATAAGTCTTGGATCGGTGCCCATATTCAATAACAAGACTAATTTTCTAGCCAATAAATTGCACAGACCAGGTCTGCAATTGAAGTTCCCTCATCTTAGACAAACAACTAAAAACCACTAAAATAAAGCCCTTACTAAGAATTACATTGACACATAAACCCAACAGCTGAGCAAAACAATTAAGCAAGAAAAAAATCCACTATTATTGAATCCAGCTCCAAAGTCATAAAAACCCTCGATTAGCAAGAGAATTAGAATTAGATTAAAATACCCAATTAAATACTATACACCAAACATGAAAATTCAAATAGAAATGGAAGTAGCAGCAGAACCCTCATGAGAAAAATTGAGGAATCTTACCTTTGACGAGCTTCTTGGCTGGCTGAGGAGGCATGGCCTTTTTCCGGGACAAATTGGCGGCCATGAGACCAAGCGCATTGGGGAGAGTAGTGGGATCATCGTTCTTAAGATCCTCATCGAGGGCCATGGCGGCGGGGTCGAAACGACGTTGTCGTGGGAGTTGTAGTCCAGCTGGTGGTTGTGGAGGCCGTTTTTGGTGTTGAGAGAGTAGGCCATGGCCTGGGATTTGGCCTTCTTCATTGGGGGAGAGCGGGAGGGCCGCGGCAAACCCTCGGGTGCGCCATCAAGAGAGGTCGAAGTGAAGGGGAATGAGAAGGGGGAGAGAAGAGAGGGAAAATGATAATTTTTTGCAAATAGAGAGATGGCTGCATGAGGGAGACATTAGAGCAGTTTTCTCACCTATAAATTTCTTGAGAAATTTGAAATTATAACATATTTCACATAATTTCTTAGGAAAAAGTTTTTTGTGAGAAATTTTGTTGAAACAAATTTTTTTACGAAAATGTTTTTTGTGAGAAATTCAATTTTCTTACAAAATTTCTCACTAAACATTTTTGTGAGAAATTCCATGAAAAATTCTTATAGAATGCTATTCTGTGAGAATTTCTCACGGAATTCGGTTCGGTGAGAAAATTCTGTGAGAAATCGCATTTATTTTTTTGCAGTGTATTTTAGTAGATCACTAGCAAAGGACAAAACTTAGGTAAAGTTCCATAGGTATTGGTGGTGTTGTTCTCCTATTAAAATATTACATGCGTATTAATTTTACAACTCAGCACCACCTCACTTCTATTTTAATATTTCTCAAACTACCACATTGACCCCAACACCTAATTCTCTTTCTTTTCCACCCACCTTTGCATCCCTCCTTCCTTCTGCAACAATGGCTGCCACTGAATCCAACTCTATCAGAAATTGCTATATAGCCCAGAAGCAGAAGAAGAAAAAGCATCTCCTTCGATCTCGTACCCTCTCAGAATTGTTATCGTCACTGACTTGTATGATGTCATTTTACTCTTACTTTGCAGTAGTTGAAGGGGGGGAGAAAGACAAATGTAATCAATTTAATTTCTTTTTATACAAAACTTGAGTTTGTGATTCAANGGGGGGGGTGGAGGGGAGGGGAGAAAGACAAATGTAATCAATTTAATTTCTTTTTATACAAAACTTGAGTTTGTGATTCAATCTGAGATACTGGAATCATTTTCTGATAACGTGTACATCCCCTGATTGTTGATCGATATGCTTAATCCATCTCTTATAACCCATGTGCGGTGAAACTAAATTACCGCCAGTGGCCGACACGTGTGCGATGTCAAGTCCTTTCCCGACCGGAAGAAACACAGAACGAACAAGGCGGCGTGATACTTCATCAAGAACGCACCGCCATTTGAAAGTAGAAGCCGTCCTTGAATTTGCATTCTTTCATACGAGCACCGCACCCTTGGTGCTCAATTTGGCCAGCATCAAGAATTTAGCAAAGTCCTTTGGCCTAGAGTCCACGACCAAGAAGTCTATCCCTACTAACCCATACATCACTGTCCTCACCATCATTGGTTACAAGAGCCAGATTGATATCGCTCATGGCGGCACTGCCTGTGACAGTGTTGCCATTCTCGGCATCGCTTGGGCCTTCGGTGGCATGATATTCATTCTTGTCCAAAAAAGAATTGTTTTAATAAAATAGTCTATAAATTCAATGGCAGCCATTGTTACAGAAGGGAGGAGGGACACAGTGATGGGTGGGAAAGAGAGAGAAATTAAACGTTGGGTTCAATGTGATATTTTGAAAAACATCAAGAGAGAGATGAGGTGGTGCTGAGTTGTAAAATTAATACACATGTAATGTTCTAATAGGAGAACAACACCACCAATACTTATAGAACTTTACCAAAGTTTTGTCCTTTAGCAAAGACATAAGTTTATCTGGCACACGTAGCCCCACCCATCATGTGCAAATCAAGTGAGGCACTTCTTGTCCAATTTTCCCTCTCTTTCTTTTCATTACATCTTGGAACGTTTAGGTGCTAAGAAGTTGAAGAATCAACGTCTTTGTGAAATCTGATATGCTTGCCAGAGTATACTCGTTAGCCTTGATTCCTTGATTGACCATGTTCTCTAAAACCTCTAGAGCTGCACCATCATGACCACGCTTGGCAAAACCAACAATTAATGCCATTAACAAAATAATATCCTTCTGTACAACACAATCAAGCACCAAATGGGCATCCCTCATTTTATCAAACTTCATGTACATATTAACTAGAGCACTTGTTATAAACCCATTGAAAATCATCTTTAGTCCTCCCATGGATAACATGAGAAGAAATCATAGAGTTCCAAGCAACGGATGGCGGATCCACATTCAAGGTTATGGGGGCAATTGCCCTCATCAACCACAAATTTCTCTTCATGATAATACTATAAAATTATATTTTGCCACCATAATTTTTTTACAATTGCCCCCATAATAATTATTAATGAGATTAGAAAACAAAAAGACAATCTATTATTATCTTTTAAAATATTGAAAAATATATATGTGAATGACCATAATAATTTTTTAATGGTGTATAATCACAATTATCCTAAATATGACAATAATTAATAAATTTTTTAAGGAAAATTACCATAGAATTTTTTTTTTCTAACTAGATAAATAAAACTAAATTTTCTAACTACAGATATAAAGAAATAGAGATTCAAACCTTATCTTTTTTTTTTAAAAAAATCCTACATGAAATGTCATATTCATATATAAATAATTAAGATAACACTAAAAGATACAAGCATACATAGCACAAATAAAATAAACTTATAAACTAGTCAGTCTAACTTATACTGAAAATAATAGATGTTTTGTTCCTGGTAGTTTATGTTTTCCCCATTCTACAAAATTGTAAGAGGCAAATATGTACCAAATGACTTGTAATCAAGTGGTATTGGTGTTGTCCTTAAGACTCATGGGTTTCATGTTTTAATCTAGAGCTGTAACCAAAGTACAAGAAAAAAAAATGCAAATATGTGCATCTGCGGTATGAACCACCTTTTGGGGCTGCTGTCACCTTGATGCATTATATTAAATAAGGCTCTTTCACCTAGGGTTCAGTTTGTTTTGATAGAAATGATTTCTAAGAAAAGATTTTTGGCCTCAGAGCTAAACATTTTTAATACCTTAGTATCTACTCATCTATGTGTATTGATTTAATCCTTTTTTTTCTTTGTGCATAATGATAGTTATATACATATAGAAACATACAAAGATACATACATATAAGGTTTAATTATGCTTTGGGTCCCTCTAGTTTGAGCAAAAATTTAAGTAGATCACTATAGTTTGTTTCCCTCTAAATGGGTCCCCTACACTTTCATTTGTATATAAATAAATCCCTCTAGTTAGTCTAAGTTATAACACTGTTAGTGAATAGCTGACATGTCAAACACTATGCACATTTGGCAAAGACATAAGCTTATCTGGCACACGTAGCCCCACCCATCATGTGCAAATCACGTGAACCACTTGTCCAATTTTTTCCCTCTTTCTTTTCATTCCATCTTGGAACGTTTAGGTACTGGGAAGTTGAAGAATCAACATCTTTGTGAAATGTGATATGCTTGCCAGAGTATACGAGTTAGCCTTGATTCCTTGATTGACCATGTTCTCTAAATCCTCTAGAGCTTCACCATCATGATCACGCTGGGTATAACCAACAATTAGTGCCATAAACAAAACAATATCTTTCTGTACAACACAGTCAAGCACCAAATGGGCATCCCTCATTTTATCAAACTTCATGTACATATCAACCAGAGCACTTGTAACAAACCCATTCAAAATCATCTTTAGTCCTCCCATGGATAACATGAGAAGAAATCGTAGAGTTCCAAGCAACCATTGGCGGATCCACGTTCAAGGTTATGGGGGTAATTGTCCCCACCAACCACAAATTTTTCTTCATGATAATACTATAAAATTATATTTTACCCTATAATTTTTTTTTGTAATTGCCCCCATAATAATTATTAATGAGACTAGAAAACAAAAAGACAATCTATTATTATCTTTTAAAATATTGAAAAAAATATATTTGAATGACTATAATAATATTTTAATGGTGTATAGTCACAGTTATCCTAAATATGACAATAATTAAAAAAAAATTTAAGGAGAATTCTTTTTTTATTTTTTTCTAATTAGATAAATAAAACTAAATTTTCTAGCTACAAGTATAAAGAAATAGAGACTCAAACGTTATTTTTTTTTTTAAAAAAAAAATTCTACATGAAATGTCATTTTCATATATAAATAAGTAAAATAACACTAAAAGATACAGGCATACAAAGTACAAATAGTTTAAAGACATCTCAAAAAGATTAAGGTCTCTTGCTTGAATCTCTATTTTCTAATATTTGTATTAAAAAAATTTGGTTATCTTCTTTTAATGGTTAAATATAACATTGAAACAGTTTAATTATATGAAAATAAATAATTTATATATATATTGCCCCCACTAACCAAAATTTTGGATCCGCCACTGCAAGAAACTATATGTGGGTTAGGCAATTCATCGAATAGCCTGCATGCTTAAGCTAGGCTACCGCACTTAATATAACAATCAATCAGTTTATGGCCTAGAGAAAAGTAGGACAGACCGGATTTGATAACGTGGGTCTGAACTCCTCTGATGCTTGCTAAGGATTTTGTCTGTATGCATTGTCCAATCAAAGAAGTATACAACTGTGAGGTCTCCTTAGGGGTTTCCTATCCTATCTCACCCATATGGATGGGGTAAAAGTGAAAAAAAAGTTTTCACTGGGAGTTTGGAGCAACGAACTTTTGATTTTGGGTGTGTGTGTGTGTATATGCACGTGTATGTATACATAAATCCCATTAAAAGCAAGTGATGTGAGATTTTATGAGGCGATTGGCTTGCCCTTGTTGTTTAGTCTCCGGTTAACCAAAACAAATTAATACATGTTTTTTGTTATTATATAAATATTAAAATTTTAAATTTAAATGGAGCTAAATTAATTAAACAAAAGATGTAGGTACTTTATGGAACTAAATAATATGTATGGTGTCCAGAAGAAAAAAAAAATATAAATTTATGGACTCATCATGGATTGAGAAATTTTTTTTGTAGCTTGATTCTCAAGGAAAGAAAAGAATCAATATCTTGCAACAAAAGCAAGAGAGAAACAATATCTTAAATTTTTTCTATACTACAAATTTAATTAACAAATTAAGGAAATCCACCATCATAAATTGTGATGCTGTTTTCCTCTTTCAGCAAGGAATATAGTCAAAGTGAATGTTTAAAAATCTCTCTCTTTGCCTCCCTAGGAAATCTTTCTCAAAATCTTGAAACCCAAGCTTGGCATATATAAATCGCAGGTATCTATGCATATACAATTTAACAACCTAGCGTGGTGCCACATGAACATAAGGGATA
This sequence comes from Cercis canadensis, assembly GCA_003255065.1. Taxonomy (NCBI): domain Eukaryota; kingdom Viridiplantae; phylum Streptophyta; class Magnoliopsida; order Fabales; family Fabaceae; genus Cercis; species Cercis canadensis. Next base: position 37,378 of record QAOA01003051.1, read on the forward strand.
TAATGTATGATCAGTGCCTTTGTAATTCATTTCAATTTACATGAAAATGGACTCATGTATTCGGCCTTTCTAATTAAGTAATAAAGATATGTTTCTATTATATGATGGTCAGACTTATTTGTTTCTTGATAGTTTTTATTATAAATGAATGACTCAAGAGAAAAAAAAAAAAAAAAAAGAAGACAGAGAAGAATTGAGTCAGTAATTTATTATGGTTTCATGTTGTCTTGTCCTTCAATTAGGTATCCTTTTACATATGTGGGTGTCCTTCATTTCTCTTCCCTTCAAAGCTATGTAGGTATCCTTTGGACTGTATGTAGTTATCCCTCACCTAACATGTGGTTCATGGCACGATATGTGGTTATAGGACATACTGCATCATGGTTTATTTTTGAACATGGGAGATCCATTTTCCTACAAACAAGGGTCATTACAAATGTGATGATGACCTCCAAAGAGCAAGATTGATTCCAAGTGGATGTAAATCCATCCCTAGCATGAGTGGCTATCCCTTTAACTTATGTGGTTATCCTTTGATATTTCTTCCTCTCGAGTTATGTGGGTATCATTTGGACTATATGTTGTTATCCTTCACATAATATGTGATTAATTAGCTTGAGAGGATTTTAACTATTTTCACAATCATTGATTTATCAAATAACTTGTTTGAGGGAGAAACTCTAGTAGTAATTGGTGAGCTCAATTCACTCAAAGGGCTTAACCTTTCACATAAGAGAATCAATGGTACCATTCCTTAGTCATTGGCAAATTTGATAAGCTTAGAATGGTTAGATCTCTCACCAAACAAGCTCAAAGGTGAGATTCCTATGGCATTCAACGATCTGAACTTTCTTTCTTTGTTGAACTGATGTAGATTTTTTTATACCGGCAAGTGTACAGGGCCACACAAGTAATATAATGATGAGTATAGTATCGTTCCCACGAGGATTAAGGCTAGCAACTACCAATTTCACCAATAAAGATTCTATTTGAAAAGATCAATGGTTTGAGAATGGTTGATTAACTAAAGCTAGAACAATTTAATAACAATTAAACTAAAAAATTAACAATGAACAAAAGAAGATTAGAGGTTGATTTCACTTGAATTTGACTCCGGCTATTTCTTAGATAAAATAACCTTTGAATTACTGAAAAATAAGTTATTCTAAATACAAATCCTTTGTTGTTGGCCAATTTCTCTAATTTGATTGAACCCAATCCCTTGGAGAAACAATCCTACCTATTTCAATTAATTAACCAATTCCTTGGTACAATAAACTTGTCTAGGTGATTAACCTCTAGGAAATTAATTCAAGACCACATAAACTAAGTTATCTATTCTTAGATTAACTTGATTTATAGTAGATATTACAAGAGCATACCCATATCTTACTATCCCTAGCATCAACATGAGCCAATAAATCATTCAAATGGTGGCCAAACATTCAAAAGCATTAAGAACGGTAAAATCTACTCCAACAAATAGATTTGCATCAAAATAACATTATTCAACAACAAAGCTTCATCAAAATCCGAGCTACATCAATCCCCTAACTAAGAGAGTTTAGCTACACATATTTAAACCAGAAAAACAGAGAAATAACAGAGAAATAGAGTCAAGATGGAATCAGAAAAATTCATTCTCATGAATTCTTTCAAAGGGTTGATCTTCTATCTTGCTCTTCTTCAACCCCTTCGGGTTGGGCTGCCGCCTCTGGCTCTGAATCATGCCTCTTGATGTCCAAAAGACGGAGCTCCCTTCTTTCCCCTCTCAGATGTATATAAATACAATTCTAAATCTAGGGTTTCACCTTCAAAAGCTCGAACACGGCCTAGACACGGCCGTGTTCACTTATGGTGGCTGGGCGTGTCACTTGAATGCTCTCTGGACCTTGAACACGGCCTAAAACACGGCCGTGTTCACTTAAGATGGCTGGACGTGTTCTTAAGATGCTCTCTGAACTGCCAACACGGCCGTGTTGCTTCTTCATTCCTGGCCGTGTTCATTAGTGAGCTGAGGAAGGCATTCTGGAGCTACAACACGGGAATGGACACAGCTGTGTTCAGGCCGTGTCTCCTTTATAGACTTCAATTGCTTTTGATTCCTCTACCTCTTAGGATTAATTAGCCACCGAAATCACTTAATTTGGACTTAAGATGAGTAAGTTATGCCTAAATCTCTTCATAAAGGTCCAGACCCGATTCTAGGATATCGGTTCTGATTTCTGGGTTAAATTTGACCCACGAATTAGCCTTGGAGGTCTGAATGAAAGTTGTAGATAATCCTCTTAGCTTTCTTACAAGATAAAATTCACCATTTTTAAACATCCAAAACTAAAAATATACCCGAAATATAGAAACAGTGTCAAAAACCTGATAACACAAATATTGGGGTTAAGTACCATGTTTAAAGCAAATTGTGCTCAAATCTAAGTAAGAATCCATTGATAAAGTATGGAACTTAACAACATAAAAAGCACATATCATGAACCTTTTTCTAGCCAGCATTTTGTAGCAAATAATAAATTTTTATGTGATAAAACTTTCTTATTTTATATTTGGTATGTATATTTTGAGAATCTCAACTTCAAGGACATAGAGTAAAATATTAGAGTCCCCATAATAACAAGTATGCTATAGAATGGTGTGGAATCACTACAAAAAAAAAATTGTTTTTCAACAAAACAAAATACCGTTGAAATTTTCGAAATTCAAACAGTAATTTCTATGGAAGGCATTTTTTTGAAATTCCAATGGTAATTCCAATAGAATTTAATTACCGTTGGAATTTTTCGTCAAAATTACCATTTGAATTTTTCAAAAAATATGGTGGAAATTATGTTTTTAAATTCCAACGCTATATTCCAACAAAATATACCGTTGGAATTTTTTTGTTTACTGAAAATGCAATGTTTAAGTAAGGAATTTTTTTTTAATTATTTTTTAGGTATTATAACCATTGGAATTATTTAACACCAAACCTCACCGTTTCAATAACCTGATACCCATTTTTCTAAAAAAAATTGAAATGAATTCTAATGGTAATTTCTGTTGGAATTACCATTGGAACTCTATAAATTATCTTCCTCCCTCCTTCCCTCTTTCCCTTTCATTCTCCACTACAAGAAAACTTGTATTTTCTCACGGACAAAATCCGTGAGAAATGAGTGAAAAATCTGTGAAAAACGTCTTTCTCACTAATTTTCTCATGGATTTTGTTCCATGAGAAAAATTGGCATGACAAACTCATTTTCTCACGTGAAATGTCATCTGTGAGAAAGTTCTCACGGATTTTACCGTGCGAAAGGAGAAAATATCCGTGGGAAATGTCATTGAAGTCTCATGATCGAGTCATCGGTTTTCTCACAGACTTAGTCCTTGAGAAGTGATTGAATTTTTTTATTTTGTTTTTTAATTTTAAGTTTCTCACAAACAGAATTTGTGAGAAATTCTGTGAGAAAAAACACTACAAAAACCCATTTTTCTACTAACCCAAAGCATGCATAATACAAAATCCAGTAACAGCACAAGCAGAACAATAGTAACAACAGTAAAGGAGCAATTTTCAACATTAAATTTTATACAAATTAAATAATTTATACAAAAGAATCTATATAGAAGGATAATGTAAAAAAAAAAAAAAAACATATACAAAAAGAATGTTTACATATTTCTAGGCTCTGCTAAAGTTCCACATTTGTGAGAAATGAGGGCCGAACAAAAATTGCAATGCCAAGAGCAATGATATGAACATGAGTTCTGTAACACAAAAATGCAAAACATTAGTTGACAGAAAGCATAAAATATCGAAAAAGACAACATAGAAGGAAATGTAGCTATGTAATTAACAATACATAAGCACTAATGAACAATGAGCAGGACTTGTGTAATATCAATCGCTTTCTAATACATAATTACTAGGAGGATCTTTCTCGGTTTCGTCATCACTGCTATGATATTCATCTTCTTCCTCTTCCTCACCACCTTCCCCTATCTCATCATCTACATCAGTGACAATGACTGAATTCGCCCCAGTAACAACTTTTTCTATAGCAGTTAAAATGATATCTATCAAATCTGTCTATGTTCGATCATCATCGACAATTAATGCCGGTGAGGAATGTGGTTCATCTTGGTAAGGATCATTTGAAGCATTTGGGGCATCAATTGTGTGTCTAGCCTTGGTTTTAATGACATGTAACCATTCCTGCTTATTAGGAGTTGTGTGTAGATAAGGACAGAAATAAACTTGCTATACTTGTTGAGCTAAGATGAATGAGTCATCCCCATTGTATGTTCTACTTAAGTTTACCTCCACAAATCCATATTTCAGACAACTCTTTCTCTCCTGAGGTGAAGGATCACACCATTTACAATTAAATAGCACCAATTGATAACGAGGTGAACTAGTATATGTCATCTCAATGATTTCTTGTAGTATCCCATAATAGGAGGATTCATCTTCGCCATAACCAGATCCTTTCAAACAAACTTCACTATTATTTGTTTTTTGACCATGGGACCAAGCAGCTGTATGAAATTTATAATCGTTTATATTTACTCGATCCCATGTCTTAACCTTTCTTAAGGGACCCCAAGCCAAAGATATTAAAAGCTCATCGACAATGCCATTTTGAGGGTTTTGTACCTACATATAATTAACAAGACGTTAGTGATATACTAAAACTTGTTGAATACTATTAAATATTGAAAATAGTTAGAGTTACGTACAAAATGTTTAAACCATTGAGGAAATCCAGTGGAGATGTGCTTATCCATTTGATCATTTAGGTGATTCCCATACACTGAGGTTAATCCATGTATGTACATGCTACAACATAAACATACAATTAGTTAATACATAAGTTTGACCATATTTAACCATTAGAAAAAACCAAGATATTAAGCTAGAACTTACCTTAAGTAAGGTTTAACCTCGGGGCAATTGAGCAACACATACACTATTGCAACTGCTAGTTCCTCATCATTGAGATATCGTCGTTACGAGGTTCCATGGAGGAAAGCAGGATAGTTGAAGATGGAAATAGGTTGCAAGGCATAAATTTCTCCACTATCATCATTGTGAGACACTCTTCTAGTCCTTGAATGGATGTGAGACTCGAAGTAGTACGAATTAAAAGTTGAAGTCTTCTCAAGGATGTATGCTTTGCAAATTGAACCTTCCACGTGGGCTTTGTTTTTAACCTTTTGCTTTAAGGTATGAAGGAACCTTTCGAAATGATACATCCACCTATATTAGACAGGTTCACCCCTTATCGTTTCTTCAACTAAATGAACCGGTAAATGCTCCATCACATCAAAGAAAGCAGGAGGAAAAATCTTCTCAAGTTTGCACAAGATGATGGGAATATTCTAGTCCATTATCTGCAAATCATTCTTGTGCAGAGTAGGAGAGCAAAGATCTCAAAACAATTGGCTAAATTCAACAAGAGGTTCCCAAACAGGAACAACCAAGCCACTAAAAGCAATTGGTAGGAATCTCTCCATAAGCACATGACAGTCATGACTTTTTATGTGGGTCAAAGTCCACATATTAGTATTGACACAATTCCCTCTCCAATTCCTTTTGCTGACACTCAGGGTCTATTTGGGAGTTTAAAGTGAGAGGAGAGGAAAGAAAAGGAAAGGAGAGGAGAGGAAAGAGAGGGTTTTTCTATCCTTTGTTTGAATGATTAAAATGAGCAAAATGAGAGGAAAAGAAAATAAAAGTCATATTGTAAAGTACTTTTACTAGTTTACCTTTTATTATTAAAATAGACATATTTAATATAAAATTAAATAATATAATACACTTATTTCTTTTTCTCTCTAAAGTCTAAACTAATCAATTAATAAAACTGGAAAATAAATTAAATATGTTTCTAAAAAATTAAATTAATCAACAAATCAATGATAAATCATCTTAACATGTTATAAAGCAATGGTTAAGCATAATATTAAAAATTCAAATTGAGGCAATTTGATAACGAGAATAATATATATAAAAAAACTATTTATAGGTAGCAAAGGTAAACAGCAAAACGTCTAATTCAATTAACATTTTTATGCAGAAGTGAAAGAGAAACACAAAATAAAACTGTAACTTGTATTAGTCTTCTCTATAATGTTGAAGCTCTTCCTTTTTCCTATTTATTGTCAAGAACAACTCAAATGAACTAGTTGAGCAGACCAATTTAGCCAAGACAAAGTTGCAATGCCAATACAAACACTTCATTGCCCTTAATCCAGACTCTCAATATTGGCAAACTTCTTCATAAACTCGACCATCGCTAACTGAAGAACTATTGTTATGCCCACACTTACTATCAATTGCTATCAACAGCCTTTCAATATTGGTCTAGCTAGTGTGATAAAACTCCACTTTATTCAATGGTCTAACCTGAACATGTTGCAAGCAAAGAGAAGCAAATCTCAAATATCACAATATGAATTATTACCTTGTAGTATCAGGAGACCAAATATCACAATATGATAAAAAAATTAGAATGAAAAGAAGCTCATGTTTTCTCACCATAGACGAAAAATGTAATATGTAGTCATGTCTAAAATTTAATCCAGGTGATTAAAGATTTGAGAAGCACAGTACAAGTGTACGAAAAAACCATATCCCTGTCATAGACTCATTTCTCATTCCATTTATAATTGTTGACCAGCATATAGTAATCCAAGCATTATTTATACATGATTAAATATGAATTCTTCTTTTTTAGCTAAACGAATGCATGGGCAGGAAAAGATTTGTGAAAACAATGAAAATAAATAACAGTGTAACATGTACCTATTGATCATCCACGCTTCTATTGAAGCTGCTCTTATCAGATCCTCGTAAAGACAGAAAAGCATAATCAAAATACCAATTACATTGCTTTAGACAAACCAATGAGCTACATGATTCATGTTTTGCACTATGACAACTGAAGCTTGTATGACTTGAAGGAAGGAGAAATAACTACCTTATATTTGAAACTAAACACATGCATGTTTTGTGTCATTGATAATGTCTGAAAAATAAATTACAAAAAACCACAAGAGTACAAGAAAGTAACATTGAGACTATAATATTAATTAATCATACATGTAAACATTCAGTCCTAATCACAAAGTGCTATCAAGATATAACAGCATTACATTCAGTACCTAATGCACATAAGAGATTAAATTTTAGCCTATTTACCGGCCCTACCAAGTCCTCTAAAGCTAGAAGACCTAGCAAAATCTACATGATATTAGCACCTAGTGTGCAACAAAGAGCTTAAATTTGAGACAGCAGCGCACCCTTAACTCCAGTATGCAATGAAGAATGGCCACTGCATATTCTCATCTCTCTTGGTAGCTTATCAAGTATGGGACTCCTTAAACCAGTTTTTTGTACGTAGCAACTAAATGCTATCATCTAGTAGTTTCTCATATGCACCACATTTTCTTCCACATACACTACACATCCCTTATATGCAAGGAGAATATTCTCAAAATTAAATGGATATTTTGCTATTGCATACTCAATACCACAAGCAACGGGTTGACAGCATTAGAACTAGACATCTGCTCATTCAGGGGTCAACAAAATTCTTCTCAACACAGCTTAAATTTCACTCACCTACTTTGAACTTTCCAGAAAAGCAAAAAGTATGAAGCACATAACATAAGAGCTGATACTTCAACTCCATGCCTCCTAACTATTGTTTCCTTTTGCAACTTGTTTCTCAAGCATACTTCCTAAAAACAGCCAAAATAGAAATATGATTGCATCCATCAACAGAACATAAAAGTTATAAGCAGCAATCAACAAAAATGAGACTCTTTTCTAGTTCTAGTAACAGAAAATGAAGGAAAAATAGGAAGCGTGATTCATTAAATAAAGGAAAACTCAAACTCGAGAAAGTCAATATTGTTCAAAAACTACATTAAATAGTAATAAATCTGAAAATATTTTTTAATCAAACACATTTAAAATTCTCAATCTGAAAATATATTTACCTTAAAATAAGGGTAGAATCAACTTCCTCCAAGTATTTCGGCTGGAATTTCAGAGCCATTTGGTTGTTTAAGATATTTATCTTCTAATTGAACTAATGATTTAAGCACACGATGAAAATGCCGACTAGTAGTCTCACCAGAACATCGAAACCAGAATTAGATCTCAAAATTTTTGACATTATGTGTCAAAATGTAAAGTGTTTTGGCAACTTGTTCTTCTATAGTTGCCCGTTGTGTTGGTAGGAGACCACCCTCTCTTACTAATTTAGAACACAAATCTAAAAACGATTTAGGCTCCATTCCTATTATATTGCGACTTATTTCATTAATAGATATTTCTACCATTAGTTTTGCTCGTGCATTTTGTCTCTCTAAATTCAAACTACGGTCAATCTACCTAGTCCTAGAGCACTTTCGAATTAAATACCAATAAACTATACGGCAAACAACTTGAACAATAGCCCTTTGACACCTTTCTTTCCATCTAAACAGTGCAAGAATTCTCTCATCTCCTTCATTATCCATCTAAAAAATAAAACAAAATAAGCATTTCAAGGACAAATTTTATTAAAAATAAATAAATGCAAGCATTTACAATATTATATAACTCATTTTATTCAAGTAGTATTGATAGCAAAATAGGATCTGACAAGGTGGCCAGGGTGAATATTAGAGAAGCAAAAACGACAATGCATATACATTCTATATCTGGCAACTTTGGGTAAATTGTAGCCAAGAAAGACTCTAAACTCTAATGCAAGGAATCCAGTCCCCATTGGCTCTTTCCAGATCACTGATTTAATGCCACATTAAGAACTGGAAAAAACTTAGCCACAATTTTTTAGGGTAAAAGGAATGAATGAAGTCAAAGCATGGTGTTCAAAACAATGCAAATTGAGCCTAGTGCATGATTGATTAAATTGAACCCAACATCGAATGCTTCTTGGAGCCAAGCTTTTTGTCTTACCCATGTATAACAACACAATTCAAACTCATGCCAGCTATAGGAATAACAGAGACCTTCACCATCAGGACTAGCAGCAATCATCTACTTTTTCCCTCTAACACTATCATATATGTCAAACTTGATAATTGGATACTAAGAATGCATATTCTTAATTTCAACCCCATTCAAATAACCATATAAAGCTAAATTACTCCTATCTAATAAATACTTAGGAATTTAGGCCAAAAGCAATACAGTAATGACTAAAAAGGAAAATAATGTAAAATTCCAAATATCTTGTCAGACACAGAGTTGGAAAGAGACATGGGCACAAGGGTTAAATTCAATTAACAAGCTTCCATTTTTGTTACCAGCTAGTACCATAAGGTCAAAGTGCTGTGAACCTAGTCAATAAATTACCCAGAATAGGATATTTAAATTGATAAAGATAAACCTAGGACTATTGTGAAATTACCAATACGAGCTAGGAATTCTAATATGAATGCATATTATATATTATTACTGTGAAATTAAGACAGCTGCTAAAGCAAAGATTTGGGATAATAAACTGAGAAGCACTTATTACGGCAGAGGCTTGATCCTAACATCCCTTACAATAAACAATTAAAAACTCCATCTGGGTGTAGGATATTAAACCTAAACAGAGACATTAATTGCTCAAAAATAGATTTGACAAAGCCCACCTCCATCAAATATCAAAATGGTATATGAGAATGTATTTTTATACAAGGTAAGGGATCGGATTTCTAGTTTAATGGGGTTATTTTAAAAGGGTTAGGTGCATGAAAGGGAAACCCACTACTTTGTGAATCCCATACATGGTTGAAGAGGAGTTGGAATCTACTCAAAGACATCCCGATTTCATTTTCTAAATGGAAGAGGATTTCATAAAATGTATATGCGGAGAAGGGTTTGAGGGTAGAAGAAATATTACTCGGAAGTGGACTGCAAAGGCAATGGGTGACAGTGACGGTGATCGACGGCGTCGAGGTTGGGTTTGTTTCTAGAGTGAAGGGAGGCGTACCAAGAAAGAGGGGGAGAGGAGAGGAATGTATCGGGGATTTGTGGGATATGGTTGAGGAATTTTTAAAAAATAAAGGGGTATAATAGTCATTATCATAAATTTCCTCTCCAAATCCCCCAATTTGGAAGAACACTAGAATTGAACAAAAAAGGACTCCGGGGGTTACAATTAATCCTCTTGTTTCCTTTCCTTTTTTAAGTTAAATCTCCCAAACAAATGAGAGGGAAGCTTTATTCCTCTCCTCTCCTCTCCCCTCCTTTCCCTTCCAAAGGAACTCCCAAACAGACCCTCAAAGGGGCATACTGAGAGTAAAATATCATGTTGTGAGCCAGTGAGCATATAATATAACACTTGGATAAGCACTAACTTGACCAAAAAGTTTAAGTTCATGAATGTTGAGTCAATCCACATGTATTATATATCATACCTCTTACTCCTTTCTATCCAATGAGGGATTTTGTGTGTTCTGTTGAAAATGGCTAAGACTACAGAAAGAGACAATGACAATATGTAAATGCTGAAAACACACAAGGCTCTTCTTATTTTATTACTAGGCACCACTCATTACATACTCACTGCTGCTTACTCACTCTGATTACAAGAAGCCTTTTAGGCATTACAATTTCAGTTTCAAAAAACTAAACACAATATTCCACTAATCAGTTTCAGAATACTAACCACTCAATATTCTACCGATGTCCTTTTATCCGCACATATGATTACTGCAACCAGAGTCCAAGTACCACATGCTATGCTCTTCTCTGAACAGTTTCAGGGTGATCAGAATTTTTACCATCATCTTCTGCTATATTTGTTTGAGTGTCTTAATTATTGAATCTTCTGTATCTACAATCAGCAATCTCTCCTGCCCATCAGTGCCTCTTCCTCTTCCCCAATAGGATTCATTCATTAATTTGTTGTCACCGCTTCTGCCACGTCCCTAACCACGTCCTAAAATCAGTATAAATTAATTTAAGCTGCAAGTAGTGATAGGAAAAGCCATTAATATAAAGAAAATAATTACTATACCCTGTAGGATGCATGGTCACTATTCTTTTCTATTTTGGCTTCAATTAGCAGTATAAAAAGGATTACTATATACTATAAAGACTTTTATACAATTAAGGCAGCAGATTTCATTATAATAAATACTTGAATCCTAGTGAAAAATAAAGTAACGCATGCTGCAGTCTAAGTTTCAATTGGATATTCATTAAAATTTAGTATAGTCCGGATTTTAACATAACTAACAAAACACTATAGATCAAGTTTAACACATGAAAAATAAAATACGGTGCTACAGTCCAAGTGAGGAAATATTCCTATCTTAAAATTTTGAATACTTCTTCAAAAACTAAATCTCTTATATTTGTCTAAGATTTTTTATTCTTTTTTGAAAAACTTACCATCCTTAATTATATATGAAGTTTTTTTATTTTATGAAAATTAAACTATTAATCAAATATTTGCCAAGAAAATCAAAATATAGAAATTTACTAAGAACAATCTGTCACTTTGACGCAATTCAACTTTTAGCATTAGTAATGACAATTTGTCTACCATTTTCTATATAATTTTCTGCCATCCATGAAATGTGTTTTTAAATGGGTCAAATGATAGGAAATAGACTGCAATTTCGTTGAGAGGGCTCTCATATTTCCTGCTATTTAATAAAAAGTGCAGCACAAAGGAATACAACCAAAATAAAAGCTGCGGGGATCAAAATGCGAACACAAAAAGATATCGCAAAATATGTAGCAGTAGGGTTTAAAATACATCACAGGATGATCAAGCCAATGGCAAAAGTCCAGCCAAAAGCAAAAAAATAGAGGTCTATGGAAATTGAGTGTTTCAATTACACCTGATTTCCTATCAAGTGATTTTCCAATGGCAAGATGGAATTTGTTGCATAAGCAGTTAATTACACCCTTCTTTTTACTTCTAGTCTCCTGGTCCCATTGAACCGGGATACAAAGACCAAGAAAACATTATGTGTAGAGTAGTTATGAATAGGCTAACACAACTTTGATTTATCAAGATATGAGTACTATAACAAGGAAGAGCAGTATTAGAGTTCATTACACAAAGCATACAGCTAAAAAGACTAAACCTGCTCAATTAACTTGCAAACAGATCTCCTTCAAATTTGCTTACAGAAGCACGAGTGGGCTCTTAATTTATATCCCCTTGGTGTCTTCTTGTCTTTGATACAAAGACTCATTCATCTCAAGCTGCAGTCTCGAGGACAGGTAGATCTGGTAATTGTTTGCTACCAAGTGGTAATTCAGTAAAAGATGTGCATGGGTCTCAGATTTCTTAAGAGCATCAAACAAATATCAAGAGACAATTTCCTACTATGGCAATTAATGCACCTTCATTAAGTTGTAGAATGAATAAAAAGAAAGATTTGCATGAAAAGCATGCTAACATACCACTTTCAAGATTCAAAGAAAGAATTGAAACTATATACAAAATGATAAAAGAAAGGAAGTTTTGTAATCATGATCACCTATTATCCTAGTAGGTCTTCATATTTTTTTTCACTTTTTTATTGTGCTAATTTGAGGTGTGAAATCAAAGCCATCTTCAAGCATAGATTTATTGAAAGAGTTAGAGAGTCCAAAAGCATCCTACATTACAATAAAGAACATCAAATAGCAACTATTTGGAAAAAAAGAAGAAGGATAAACAACATATATTTGATGAAATACAAATATTTTAAGAAATGAATAAGTTCTAACCTCAGAGGTCTTATACACAGTCTAAAAAGCATTAAATTATACTTTCATCGGAGCACAACTTTGCCACTTGGTAACTGGTCTCTTCCAAGGAAGTGATATTATTATCCTTTATATTGATTTTTTCTCAAAAGAGATTCAGCCCCTATAGGTACTTTTCAGGATCAGCAGTACCCTATATAAATATTACATCACTTAATGCTTTTGTTATTAAACAAAAGTTCTATGATAGAATATAGAAATACACTCACACTCTTCTGATGAAGTTCACGCAAATCAGCTGCAGATATTTTCAGAAAGTTAGCAGCCTCTTTCAAATATGACAGATGAACAAGCCTTAGTTGTATCGACAACCATCACTTGGATGCTGAATCTATAAGCAAGGAAATTAAAAAATAAATAATAAAATATTACTTATTATTTGTAACTTTAATCACAATAAAATAGGGATGATGTATATTTTCAAGGCAAAAGATGATTACTTTGGAATAGCAGCAGACCAAGTTTCCTTACATTTTTGCAGAACCATCTACCCACCTCTTTGAACACTTCCCTTGGGCAGTTTCGAAAACCCTTGTATCACCAGTTGCAATGCATTCTGACTCAATTTCCTTCATGGTAGCAAGAGTAACACATGACATTCACTGCAATTGAATGAGGAAATAAATAATTTTGGAAACAGAACCCAAATTTTTTAACAATGTCTATCAACAATGGATATATTAGCCCACCACCCTGCAGTCTTCGATTTCAATGATGGTTTTCCTCATTATGCTACTGAAAAATTCTTCCTCCACTGAGTAAGTTTCAGACAACATTTGACTCACAACTTGGTTGCTTGAACATTTAGATGACAAATTGTTGAAAATTTTGAACATTCAAACATAAAGGTACAGAAGGATTTGCTTGAAGAAAATACTATTGGTGTAATCACCTCTTGAAATTCAAATTATTGTTTCTAAGTTGTTAATACTAGATAGGCTTGACTCATTCAAATATATAGCAACTAACCCTAGCTTATCTTCCCTTATATCTTTGTAAAACCCTAACCACATTGTGTATTTAAGTTACTCGATGTTAATGAGAAAGTAATCACTTTTTCCATAACTCTATTTATCTTATATGGTATCAGAGCAGTCCTAGCCTCACAGCTCTCTCCAATCCACACCAATGGCTTCCAACAGCTCCATCAACACCATGAATGCTACTTCTCCCGTCCCCACACCTTATGACCCAAAGAACCTCGTCCAAATCAACACCATCACCCAGCTGCCTATCAAACTGATAGACACCAACTACCCTACCTGGCATAAATAGTTTCGGTCTCTCCTCATTGGCCATGATTTGGTTGGCTATGTCACTGGTGCACAGCCATGCCCTTCACCTCTTCTTGAAAGCGATGATGCTGAAGAAGGTGTAAGCAACCCAGCCTATCATTACAGGGTCTGGCAAGATCAACTCCTCTACCTTGCCATCTTAAGCTCCTGTGAAGCTGATGCCCGAAGCATCATGTCTTCTGCAAAGACCTCAACCGAAGCATGGATCAAGCTTCAAAAAGCTTATGCTAATCGCTCTCTGTCACGAGTCATGTCCCTCAAGGAACATCTAGCCTCCATCACCAAAGGCACATCCTCCGTCTCTGATTACTTGAACACAATCAAAGGTACTGCCAATGAGCTCTCTTTAATTGGCTATCCACTTGATGATATTGACCTTGTTTTATATGAATTAAGTGGTCTTGGTCCTTCATTTCGAGAGATATCCACCTCTCTACGAACTTGTGAGACCCCTATTACTTTTGATGATCTCTTTGATAAACTTGTTGATCATGAGCTCTCCATTCAAAGAGAAGAACGACTCCATGGAGGTTCTGCCCTTGTCACAGTCAACTATGCCAAAAGGAACCATGCACCCTCCTACTCTAGAAACCGCACTCAGTCACACTCCAACCCCACAAACCGCCGCCCCACCAACACTACCTCAACTCCCCTCATTTGTCAATATTGTGACAAACATGGCCATAGTGCAAAAGAGTGCTGCAAGCTCCATGGTTATCCTCCCAAAACTACTGCACCAATTGCCCACATGGCTCAAGCTCCTAACTCTCCATTCAACAGTCACTGGCTCATGGACTCAGGGGCTTCTCACCATGTGACCAATGACTTTGCCAACCTCACTCTTCAATCCGACTATGCAGGCACAGATCAGCTTACTGTGGCAGATGGGTCAAGTTTGCCAATTACTCACACAAGTTTAGCTACCTTAAATACAAACTCTCTTCCCTTACAGCTTTCCAATATTTTATATGTCCCCTCTGTTGATCAAAACCTGCTTTCTGTTTCACAAGTATGCAAATATAATTATGTCTTAGTTGAATTTTTTCCATCTTATTTTAAGGTCAAGGCACTGAATACAGGGGTGACTCTCCTGCACAGGCTAAATGAAGGCAACGTCTACAAGCTGCTATCCCTTCCTTCACCATCACCACAAGCCTCCCATGTCTCTGTCAAACCCACCTTGGACTTATGGCACTCTCGGCTTGGTCATCTTGCCCATAGGATTTTATCTCATGCACTTTCTTCTAGTCGTTTACATGTTCCCAGTTTAAAGTCAGTCACTTGTACTTCTTGTCTTTGCAATAAAAGCCATAAGTTACCTTTTTCCATGTCTACTATTACTAGCACTCAACCTCTTGATGTAATTTATGCTGATGTTTGGGGTCCAGCCCCTATGACCTCCATTGATCATTTTTGGTTTTATATAATTCTTGTTGACCATTATTCTAAATACATTTGGTTATATCCCTTAAAACACAAATCTGATGTCTCCCTAATTTTTCCTATCTTTACGAACCTTGTAGAAAATAAATTCAACACTAGAATCAAAACACTTTATATTGACAATGGTGGGGAATTTATTGATTTTCGTTCTTATCTTGCCTCTCATGGCATCTCTCATCTCACCACTCCTTCTGCACACTCCTGAACATAATGGTGTTTCTATACGTCGTCATCGCCACTTGGTTGAAACAACTCGCTGCTTACTTCACCAAGCCTCCCAGCCTCCTTCCTTCTAGTCATATGCCCTTCAAACCGCTGCCTACTTAATCAACCAAATGCCCACACCTATCCTTCATATGGCTGCACCTCACACTAAGCTATTTGGTTCACCTCCTAATTACACCAAGCTTCACACGTTTGGCTGCCTCTGCTTCCCTTGGCTTAAACCATACACCAAATCCAAACTTGATCAACGTTCCTCTCCTTGCATCTTCCTTGGTTACTCCCCTTCCCAAAGTGCTTATCTTTGTTTTAATCCACTAAAAAACTGCATGTACCCTAGTAGGCATGCAGAGTTCTTTGAAAACATTTTTCCTTATCCACAGTTTCAGTCCCACTCAAACACTTCTCTCAAAGAGTCCACCATCCTTGCATTCTCTACCAATCCAGCTTTCACCACCAGAATCCCTATGCACTCCACTACCTCTTTCTCTCAACCTCATCCCACCTCGGACCCCACTCTTCCCTCTCCACACCTGGTCTCTACACCATGCATATCTCCTACACATGCCTCACGGACTTCCCTTTCACCAGATGCCATCTGTCCACCTGCTGCAAAACCAAGTCTCCCTGTCACCAGTGTTGCCACCTCAGGTAATGCCCCTGCCCCTGAATCCACTCACCCCATGGTCACTAGATCCAATAGTGGTATCTCTAAACCCAAAAAGGCCTTTACTGCCCTTAAATATCCTTTACCTTGTATAGTTGAACCTACTTGTGTGTCTCAAGCAATCAAATATTCAGAATGGAAGCATGCCATGTCCGATGAGTTCAATGCTCTTCTTAAAAATGGCACTTGGGATCTTGTTCCCTCTTAACCAAACTACAACATTGTTGGCAACAAATGGATTTTTCATCTCAAGAGAAATCTGGATGGTACTATTGCTCAGTATAAAGCCAGGCATGTTGCTAAGGGCTTTCATCAACGTCCTAGTCTTGATTTTCATGACACTTTCAGTCCAGTAATCCGACCTCAAACCATCAAAATAGTTCTATGTCTTGCTATCTCCTATGGCTGGCGCATGTGTCAAATGGATGTAAACAATGCCTTCTTACATGGCACTCTTACTGAAGATGTTTATATGGCTCAACCTCCAGGTTTCCAACATCCTACATTCCCCACTCATGTATGTAAGTTACGCAAGGCTCTCTATGGCCTCAAACAGGCACCTCGTGCATGGTATGACACTCTTAAAGCTTTTATCTTAAGCTACGGTTTTACTAATACCAAGTGTGATACCTTTCTATTTGTCTACAAAAAGGGTAACACAGTAACCTACTTCCTTGTTTATATTGATGACTTACTGTTGACGGGTAATAATCCCACTTTTCTCAAGACATTTCAGCATGCTCTTTCTCAACAGTTCTCTCTCAAGGATCTTGGCACTCCTAATTATTTTCTTGGTGTTGAAATTGTGCCTACTGCTGCTGGTCTCTTTCTTACCCAGCAAAAATATGTGCGTGATTTGTTAGACAAAGCCAACATGCAGGGTGCTCTCCGGTGAACACTCCTATGGCCATAAATTGCTCCCTTGCTCTGCTGCCTAATGGATCCTCTTGTGACACAAAGTTGTACCGCTGTCTAGTTGGCTCATTGCAATATCTTGCTCTCACTTGTCCTGATATTAGCTTCTTGGTAAACAAGCTGGCTCAGAACATGAAAGCTCCTTAAGATCATCACTTTCAGGCACTCAAACATGTTCTTCGTTACTTAAAATCCACCATTGATCATGGCATTCACCTTAGGAAAGACAAGTCTTTTCCTCTCATAGCATATTGTGATGCAGATTGGGCAGGTAATCAAGTTGATAGAAAATCAAGAGGAGCTTACATTGCCTATCTTGGTTCTAATCCTGTCTCTTGGGCTGCTCGTAAGCAAAATTCTGTTGCTCGGTCATCTGCAGAGGCAGAATATTGAACCATTGCTTCTACCTCTTCTGAACTCCTCTAGCTCAAGCAACTATTATAGGAAATGGGACTTTCATTGCCACGCTCTCCACATATTTTCTCAGATAATATTGGTGCCACCTACCTCTCTGCTAATCTTGTTTTCCATTCTCGTATGAAACATCTTGTCCTTGATTATCATTTTGTTCGTGATTTAGTAAGTAATGGTTCATTAAGGGTTTCTCATGTTCCCTCCAGTCATCAACTTGCAGACTTACTTACTAAATCACTCTCAGGACCCCGGCATCTCTTTCTCAAGAACAAGATTGGTGTCGTTCAATCCTCCACCATCTTGAGGGGGCGTATTGGTGTAATCACCTCTTGAAATTCAAATTATTGTTTCTAAGTTGTTAATACTAGATAGGCTTGACTCATTCAAATATATAGCAACTAACCCTAGCTTATCTTCCCTTATCTCTTTGTAAAACCCTAACCACATTGTGTATTTAAGTTACTCGATGTTAATGAGAAAGTAATCACTTTTTCCACAACTCTGTTTATCTTATAAATACAACTTTCTAAGGAAGTACCTTTAGGAACTATTTTTTAGTGGTCTGAGTTTAGGGTGATATTGATATAATTGATTTCCTAAAATTAATCAGGATTAAATCATGGAACGGTTACATGATATTATGGAGTTTAAATCATGAAGTAGTTACATGAAATAATGATGTTTGATTCATGGAGCGGTTACATGACATTATGGTAATTAAGTCATGAGCTGTTACATGTTATTATGATGAATAAATTATAAGGAGTTACCTATCATGATATTATGGTAATTCAATTAGAAAATAATTATGTTATAGACAAATCTCATCCATCCATTCTGATGCTTGATGGATGCAACATATGAAAGTTGGGTTACATATAAATAAGTCCTCTCTCTACCCATAAGGGAATACACAACAAGAATAAGTCTATACTCATCAAAAAGTGGTGTACTCGTAATTAAAGGTCAAGGGAGAGAAACAATTTATAATTGCTATGTTGGTGGCGCTAATCTACAACTGGTGATACTTGGGTAATAGTTTAATGGCTTCCTCTTCGGCTTTAGGTATGTGAAAATCATATGTTTCAAGATCTAGTTTTGTGGCATTTGTATGACGATATATATTCTCTTCATGTTTAGAGAAAACTAACAAACTTTTGTTCTGCATATTCTTCTCTTAAAGTACACTTAAGCTCCACTGCAAAAAATAAAAAATAAAAATAAAAATGAAACAAAACTTCTATTAAAACCTAATGTGAAGCAACAATCATAGGCTTACGATACGTCAATACATGTCGAGAAAAAACCTGAGATTATCAAGTTCTATTTCATACATGAGCTTAGACTTTCCTTCATAGATACCATACAGGATCTCAATGATATTTATGATGTTAAAAGCAATATAAGTGTCAAAAAATATTAGACAGCACATTTGAAACCAAGAGGAAAAAGTTAAAGGTATAAGATGATTTAACATATGAACCAAGAACGGAAATTCTTTGTTTCACTCTCAATATCATTAAAACTCACAAAGGAAAACCCATGCATTTCAATGTTGGATTCTCCAATTAGAGTAATAGAGGCCTTCCAATTGAGATGGATCCTATACTCATGCCTTGTGGGTTTAAATGATTGCTTATTAAGTGACACAGTATTCAACAGAAACATGTCCCCTTCAGACAATTTCTCCCTAGCTCCAACATTCTCTCTAGCATTACATTGAATGCGTCCACCCTAGCTATATAATTCGAAGTCAATGAGAGAGCGTTCAGGATGATTAGCAGGAAAAAAAAAATCATTTACTGGAAGTGGAAAAATCTAATCTATGGAAACAAAGAAGGAATAGGAGAATACCAAGACTTTGGGAGAAGGAGAGCTTAATGCTAATTGATTATTTCATTTAAAAAAAAACAAAAAACAAAAAACAAAAACTTAATACAAAACATATATATGCCAAATATAAAAATCAATTTAAGATGAAAAATTACTAAAAGAAAAAGTTTTGCCAAGTGTCAGAATAAATTAAATTTTATATAATCTCTAAATAAGAAACCTGGCAGGACTTTCAAGTCATGATTTTTGTTAAATAATATATATATATATATATATAATTCTGGATGGCAGAAACTTTTGAATTTCCAAAAAAATATCTTTTAAAACCTTTTTTATGTCTTTATTGGTCGTTTTAGCTAAATGCACCGATAAACCCTTGGCCTTCCATTTCTTCTTTCCTTCTGAACCACCGATGATCACACCGACCTAACCCTAAGCTTCGTATCCCACAGTACCATGATTTCTGTCAATTTAGGATGCAGCACAGTACTCTAGCTGGTGTTGAAACAATTCTAGCCAGAAGTCTCACCCTTCTCTGAGTCTCTGGTTCTCTACGGTCTCTGATTCCCAATTTAAATCCTTATACGGTTGAGCTCTAACGATCCAATATCTCTTTCTGCAGGTAATTGAATTTTGCTTTGAATATCTGCTTTTAGACAAGTCTGACGCATGAATTTATTTCCTCTTCTGAGAAGCGTTCAAACAGTATTATGACGAATATCATTGCAATACATATTCAGAATGCCCTTTTGACTTCACTTACATTTGTAGTTATCATCACTTGTCACTGTTTTTATCCTTGTCTTTTATTTCAGATTAAAAGCTAGGAATATATCAACCACAAACAAACATATATGTGATTTGGGATTAAGGTTCTGATGGTGTTGAGCTGAGAATTACATAAGAATCCAAAAGGATTTAAAATTTTGGTATAATATATCTACTTAGTAATTGTATAATTTAGTTTTTTTTTTTCTATTTTCTCAGAGGAGTTTTAGAAGAAAAACAATAGAGAGAGCTTCTCAGATTCAAGAACTTGAGGGCAATATGACCAGACATGTTAGACATCTTTGAAGAATTGCCTGAAGTCAGAAAACTAAATTGGATTAGCTTAGCTACCCTAATGAAACTTAGACTTCAGTTTTGGGCATACTTTGGAATCTAATTTTGACATTGGTTTCTTGTCTAGGCACTGGATGAAGTTTTAGTTATGCAGAATTTGGAATTTTAGTTTCTACTTTCTACCTGTTTGATAGGACCTGGTGGCTCCTTTTTTGGCTCAGAATCTCTAATGCCTATTATACTATAACTTACCATGTGGATATCAGATAATTTTTCTGATCACTGCGTTGCTACGAGCATGCAAATCAAAATTCTATATTTTTCTTTGTATCTGATGAAGTATAATTTTACTCTAATACTAATTATGTTGATGACAGTGGTACTGTGGTACTGTGCTGATAGTTTCTTTGGCAGCAACAGAACCCGGGGAACCATCACTATTGAATCTGTTTCCAAGAAGCATTGTTTGAATCATATATAATGAAGGAATGCTTATTTGTATGAACTATTATATAGTAAAAACATATAATTTTAATTGTTAAAAAATGTGTATACATATACAAATAGATAAAGTAATAACATGTATATAATTAGCTTAACTTGGGCCAAAAGATAGAGTTTGTTTATATCTTATTGTTACATTTTTTATATCTTTACCATAAGTTAATGATCACAGTGTCAGCCCAGCATCGTGGTTTTGTTTATGTTCAACTTTATTTCCTCTTCAAAACATTATGATGAACCTTGATTCATTATGGGTGGTAAAGAATGAGAATCAAAACCATTATTTTGTAAATATATGTTTGCATTTTAGTAATGGCCTGAACTGCTGTTAAATTATCTTTGGTTATACGATCTTTGATTCATAATTGATAGTAAAGAATGAGAATGAAAGCCATTTTTTTCTATGATATATCTCTTCATTTTATATTTGGAAACTGTATGTGCCTTGGTTTGAATTAAAAAATTGTTCTTTGCATACAGCTTATAAATGATCATTGAATTCATTAGTAACTTTTGCTTTCTCAAGGAATACAATAATAACATGCTCCCAATTATGCTTTCTCAAATATGGTGACTTATAAAATATCTTTTTCATGGGTTTTCCTCCGTTACTATTGAACTATTATTTGAATGAAACATGCATTACTGAACATTAAACAGCAATAGCACAGAACGGAGCCACGGATTGTACCTCCTTTTAGGAGATAAATTTAAACTTATACCAACATGCTGTTAGATATAAATCTATTCATGGGCCTTCACCTATCAGCTTAAGCTTTTAGGTTGAATTGGTTTTTGACATGGTATCAGAGCCTCTTTGACCAAACGGTCAGGATATCAAATCCTTTTACCCCCACTTTTTCAATTAAATTGAAATTTCAGCACATGGTATAAATGAGTCTGTGCTTTGTCCACGCTTCAAGCCCAAAGGGCTTTCGCGTGCGGGGGCGTGTTAGATATAAATCTATTCATGGGCCTTCACCTATAAGCTTAAGCTTTTAGGTTGAATCGGTTCTTGACACATGCTAAATGATTCCCCAGTTGGTCCAGGTTATCTAGATTCTTTATGTTGACCATATATTGTTGCCATTTACTGAAAATTCTCTTTATCTTTATTTTGCTCCTTGTGCTTCATAATTGGTACTTTATTATTGGTCCATTAATCATTTATTGTTATTTTCTTAGGTAGGTGAAAATTTAACTTCCCAAATTATGCAGAAAAGATGACAATTTCAAATGCTAAGTGGAGCACCAAATATATAATTGATCCTAACATATATACCTCCTCAAATTCAAACCATTTTATGTACTATTATTGCTTAGTATACAGATTAGTTGACTTTCTTATCATCTCGTTAAGGAATTTTTTAGATCAAAATATTTCCATTAAGCCATTATTTTAGGGCATTGAAATTTTAGAATTGAAATATTGTTATTTGAAATTTCATTTTCACCAGCTACTTGTGTTCTTCCTTCTTTTCCCTTTCTTTTTTTTTGTTTTTGGTGTTAACCTCCATTGTTGTCTTCTTTTAGATTGAACAATGGAACAGGCTCTTACAAGTCCAAGCTGCTTGTTATATTTGCCTCTTGGGAAATGCCAGTCATGCTTCAATTTAGAAAAGGCAGTTTGCAATCATGGTTTCTTTATGATGCCCCCAAACAAGTGGATTCCATCAACTAAAACCCTACAACGCCCCTTGCGACTTGCAGACTTAACTTCTAGTGTTCTTGTCTCCATCTCCCACCCATCTGGCGATGCCTCTC
The DNA here is from genome assembly GCA_003255065.1 of Cercis canadensis. Lineage (NCBI taxonomy): Eukaryota > Viridiplantae > Streptophyta > Magnoliopsida > Fabales > Fabaceae > Cercis > Cercis canadensis. The sequence continues at coordinate 60,266 of QAOA01003051.1, forward strand.
TTCATATCTATGTCCATGGAACTGAAACTATCTCATTGGAAGACAAACATGTAATTCTGGTATATAATTATAGCTCTTCCGGTATATTTGACTATTTATATTTAACAAATTTGTTGTTACCAGATTAAAATGCACTTTTAATATATTTAGTTTTAACTAAAATTCAGTTATTCTTGTCCCCTTAGCAGCTTTTCTATGATTGCATTTTGTCTTAACAATTTTATAAGTAAATTCAACGTTTGGGTGTTTCTTGCCCTTCTTTCTATTATATATATATATATATATATATATATATATATATATATATATGACTAATTACATGTTTGGTGAGAAGTCATCATTCCCTATTGATTGTGCTCTGAAAAATTTCATGAATCTAGCAAAATTTAGACTTCTATTTTGTAACACTTGAATGAATGTAACTAAAAAGGGAAAATTTATATCTGAGAATTTTCCTTTACCAGGAACAAGTGACTCGTATGCTAAGAATAACAGAAAAAGATGCAAAAGCAGTGAATGAGTTTCAGGAACTCCATCCAGGGGGAAAAGAATCAGGTTTTGGCAGACTTTTTCGCTCTCCTTGTCTTTTTGAAGACATTGTTAAGTCAATACTCCTCTGCAACTGCATGTAAGCTGTTGTCAACGTTTTCCTATAAATTGACATTTTTTTTTATTAGTTGTTGACTTAGATGTGTATTGAAACATAGAATCCTATTAAGTGACAATTATTATATGTGCTTGTATTGTCTTTAGGGTTGAATTAAATTTGCTATAATTAATAGTCAAAATTTTAAAAATAGATGAGAAAGAATAATCATGCCTGAGAATTAGGTTTTGTTTGGTATTGCAGAGTGAAGGTGAACAAAATATACACTAGCATTAACACAACGTAATACCAAATGATGCCTTAGTTTCTTGTTTATCTTAAATTTTGGAAAGGCCTATTAGTTTTAAGTTAGTACTCATATATATCTTCCCAAAAGTGAAAAGTTTAGTTTCTTTTCTTTTCAATTTTGATAGAACATTTATCACCAAATAGAAATGAAAATTTACTCTTGAAATGACCCTATAGAATAACAGGGATCTTCAAGATAAATATTCATTATTAATTACTAAATATTGCTTGAGTTTTATTATTTGTTTGTTCTTAATTATGCTTTTATATATAAGTTTGTAACTCTAATGCCATGGGTTAATGTTTGGTAGGTGGGTTAGGACGCTAAAGATGGCTGAATCTCTTTGTGACCTTCAATTCCAACTAAGCAATGGCTCTCCTTTGTTGAAATCAAATGGTGAAGATCAAGTTGGCCGAAGTAGAACAAATAAGAGAAAACGAAATCGAAAACAAAAAGAAGCAGTAAGTAAAAAGAATGACGAAGGCACAAATTGCACTAACTTCAACTTCAGCTCAGCAAATCCATCTAGAGGCAAGGATCAACCCATGGGAAACTTTCCTAGCTCAAAAGAACTAGCTAGCTTCAATGTAAACAATCTAGAGCAGCATTGCGGCCTTGGGTATCGAGCACATTATATCATTAGTGTGGCTGAAAAGATAGAGATAGGTACACTCAACCTTAAGAAACTTGAAGAAGAATGTGATGTGTGGTCATATGAGGAAGTTTATCATAAATTGAACAAGCTGAAAGGATTTGGCCCTTTTACATGTTCAAGCATTTTAATGTGTCTGGGATGCTATCAAAAAGTTCCAGCTGATACAGAAACCATAAGGCATGTACTAGAGGTTTGTATATAAAATTTCCAAGATAAATTATTCACTTTGAAAGTTTTCGTATATCAAAATATAAATCACCCTTTGAAGTTTTATTACGTTGTGACTCTTAATTTATTTGTTATAGGTACATGGAAGGACAGATTGCAAAAAACAAACAATTATTAAAGATGTTGAAGAAATTTATAAGAAATATGCACCATTCCAATGCCTTGCTTATTGGTATAGATCCTTCAATTTAAATTTGCAGTTTTAGTGTGCACAAAATTTGACTATTTTTCATTTTCCTTTTCTTTCATAGGTTTGAGCTTTTGGATTATTATGAGAAGAGATTTGGGAAGTTATGCGAGTTGAGTAAATCAGACTATTATAAGATTACTGGAAGCATTGACTTGAGAGGGGTAATTCATATATCTAAATCATCATACTCATCATTTATATGTTAAACAGCTTTTGAAGTTTTTTAGTTTAGGAAATTACTATGCTACTCATCCCTCCTCCCGCAAAAGTAGAGGTAGGGTTACCACCCATTAGAACTGTTATTTTATATAGAAGTAACCTTTGTGTTTAGGCACATTGCGAACCCCTCAGGAACTAGAGTGGCCAACGTGAGTCAAAATTACTAAACAATTGTTAAGGGGCATAAATTGAGACATTTAGGAATTGTAGTATTCAACTTAAACTTTTTTTCTATGACTTTTCTATAAGATCAAATCTATACAACTTATGCTAGTGTCTAACTGTTTTTACTTATATATTGTCACTACGATTCATGGAAAATTAATCACAATGAGCCCAAAGACATTGACTACTATGGTCTAGAACAGGACTTTTAAAGGGCTTGTAGCACTATCCTCTACTTTTGACGGGCTTAACATTGCAATTCTTGTTTAGTTTAGTCTTTGATTGATTAATTTCTAATTATTAATTTTACTCTTTTTTTGTTGTTTTTGTTGCTATCATTATTATTTTAACTTTTCCATCTTTTTCCCATCCAGTTTCCTCTTATTTTTCCACATTATGGAATTGTGGTTTTATATTGATTTTTCTCTTACTAAATTTTTTTCCAAACGTTTGTTCAATTTGCAGGATGTTGCATAGATAGATTTGGCAGATTTGGTTAGGAAGAGGAGTAAATTTTGTGAAACACTAGGTTGGAGGAGAATAGATAGCTCACTGTTCATTAAATCCCATGTGCACAACCATAAATACATATTTATATAGAAATGTAGAGAAAGAGAATCAAAATGATAAATCCACAAATTTGGTATACGCACACTGTGGTATGCCAAAATCTAAATTTCATAGTAGAAAGTTTTAGTATATCTGATGGAATATAGATTTTTCAATTCACTTTGGTGCATTTATATATAACAAAAACTGCCTTCAAATAATGGAATTTGGCAATAATTACTACTTATGCTACATCAACAAGATATTTGCCTTGTTAGTTAGGCTAAATTATTTTCTGTGATTTTATTTCTCTTGTGCTATATGCCCAATTTAGATGGTGATTCCCACAATTATAGAATCCTTGTTTTTCCTTCTGATTTTGCATGTGTGTTCGTTATATTGTATATTTAAGTATCTTTTTCCAAAACTGCAATTCATTTTCCCATAGAACATTGAAAATGTTTTTTTCATTCTCGTAAGATTTCTGAAATGGAAAATTCATCAAATTATTTTTTTCTCTGAAAGTGTTTCATAAAATGTTTTTAGCTGACAGAAATCAAAATAACTGGTTAGAAAGAAAACAAGAATCTGAATATGCCAATGGCAAATCCAACCTTAAACTAAGTAAACAATGTTTATAGTAACTATGATCAATACAATTAATGAGAATATAACTAGTGGCTAGTTAGAACAATCACTAAAATCAATAATTCCAAGGATACTCCCAAACAAAGAGCACCAACAGTGCACTGAATTTTACTTAAATCGAATGAAAATTATGTCCTAGCTATTAGTAAATCCGTTGATAAAAAGAAACAAATCTGAAGTCCAGCAGAGTTTACTGCAATATGTCTTTACATTGTCTAATCAACCAATGCGTACTAGTATATTGGGAGAAATAATCATTTATCTCTTTGGTAGGAGTTTGGCTCCATACATGACCTGGGGCACAAAAATTTAAGAGGAGCCAAACCATGGGACTTTCCTGTGCTGCGTTGCTTTGTCATCACAACTCTTGGTACTCCAGTGCAAAATACTAGCGCATTCTTGTTGTAATCTTTTTCATTCAGCAACACAAATTCTTGGTATAACAAAGTTGTTGGGAAATTACATGAAAAACAGAAGATATTCTAACTCTAAGAGGATTCGAAATCAGCTTTTTGAGGATTTTGGGTTCAGTTAAGCACTGGAACCATAGGCGAGAAAGGTGAGAAGCGAGAAAGGTGATAACTGGGAAGGATGCAAAATGATGAGCTTTGAGCATGAAGGGAGATTTTGTGAGTTCAAATTGGATTCTGAAGCAGCAAATGACTCAAAATGGAGAGAGAGCAGAAAATGAGCTGGGAGCTTTCGTCTATGGTGAAGGACAGAGAGGAACCAAGTAGATTGAAAACTTGTAACTACCTTAGAAAGATGGTCTACTTCCAGTTAGTGATGTAGAACGGGAAGGATCAAAGGACAGAAAAAGGAACCAAAAGGAACAAAATGCTGAAAAACGTTGAATTGAGGGATTATTTTTATCAATTCATGAAACGCTATAAAATTAGAAGACTAATATGCCTTATATAGGTAACTAAATAACCTTAATCTTACTAGGACATGTAATCCTAATAAGAATAGCCAACTAATCCTAATAAGGATAAGAATACAATCCTAATCCATCTTATTGCAAGATATCCTAAAAGCCAAATAAGTAAACATAAATTTCCACAGTTACATAAATAAAACCCTAAGTTCCAAATCATAATATACAAAAATAATTCTGCATTAGTTAGCCTCTATTGGAATTGTCAATTTGGAAAAAGAAACATGAACTGTAACTATTGCTTTTGGATTTGATATGGCGGAGAAGGGCAGTAGTTTTCGAAAGAAATATTGGACCAATGACTGCAGTGGAAACATGGCCGTGGACAGAGAACAATCATTGAGTCCCTGAAAGATTTCAGTTAGAAGAAGAACAAAAGACAGATAGAGAATTCTTTTCAACAATATCAGGAAGAGTCAGGACTACAAGAGGGAAGATTAGGAAGAAACTTTTTTTTAAAACAATGGCATATGTACCAACGAAGTAAAAGGGTCACCATATGAGGAACTCACTAATAATTATTCTTATTTTAGAACCTGCAAATAATTCTCTTAAAGCATATTTTGAGGTGCTTGCAAAAAAAAAAAAAAAAAAAAAAA
>QAOA01003051.1:65367-226304 GCA_003255065.1 Cercis canadensis
AAAAAAAAAAAAAAAAAAAAAAAAAAAACCTTTCTGGTTGCTGCCAGCGACAACTTTCCAAAAGCCCTCTCTTAGATTATTCATCCTGTGTGGCCTAGATTTGTTGTGGTAAGGAATGGTGACTAGACTTGTGGCGGGTATAGCATTTATCCCTAATTAATTAAGCCTATAATTTCTAACTATTAGACCTGACTTCTATCTTCACAAGCCAAGCCTTCATTTTTCCACCACTAAAATCTTGTTCTCTCAACCGCTGGTAACCATGAAGCCCTAATTTTTCACTGCTTCAAAATTTTCAAAATCCCTAAGCTCTGACATAAAACAGAAACCCTATTACCACACAAATACACATAACGTTGCACCATTAAACAAAATATTTGTGGTGATAGAAAATTAAATGATGAGGTACCTCTTCTAATGCACAAATAAATAAAATACTTTCACAAAAGAACATGATTACAAATATTATTTGGTAAAACAATCTTCTAGCACCAAATCATATAAATTAATGTTGCTACAACTCTTCAACTAAAACAGGAAATTCCTTCTGGCCCATGCTCCAAACTAGTTGCATGTGATCCTACATTGTGTACACCTCAGTATTGTCAAGAGCTCCCACGTTTCACCACTTTAGCGTTGCAGGGTATAGCCCCCTCCTGGCCCTACCAAGCTGCACCATTGCAGTGCTAATGTGCATGATTGGGCTTACCATAGAACGAGTAGTATCTAATTGTGAACATGGTACCTAAAGGCAGAGTAGTTCTGTTCTGCTTTGCCACGTGAGAAAAACATCCAAACGGTACATTTCATCTTAATTTGTGAGCAGATAAATTTATTTAAATTTAATGAGTTCACAAGATACATGTAGTCATCATGTACGAATGACGTCATCACATTGTCAAGCCATCGTATATTTAGTGTTGTATGTAGGAGAGTTATTCTCGGGATTTTCCTTGAAATAATGTAAATGAAAATGCAAGATAAGTTAGATTCTTATTTGACAATAAATTGTTTGTTGTATAAAAGCAAGAGTTTGAATTTTTAAATTACCGTATGATGAACAATTGATTCGTGTCATCCGTAAGAGTGTAGATTACAATGAAGATCAAAGGGGATGCATGAATTTGAAATTTAAGACAAGAATTGAAGCTATATATAACATTAGACTTTGCCTATAGAATGTATCTAGATGAAACATTATACTCACCCACAATAGACCATTTGTCAGTTTGAATGTAAATTAACCTTACTTAGAAACCTTTTTTTTTTCAATTGCTCATAAGTAGAGCTAGGAAACTGGCTGGGTCAATATGGCCCATTTTTATACGGGGTGGCAGAATGCCAGCCCAGCCTAGCCCTCTTCAGGCTGCGGGCCAAAACAGGCCAGCCCTCTTTTTTTTTTCAAGAAAAAAAAATTGCATGCTTATTTGTATTATATTTTGACTCTTTGAGAGAATATGAGAACATATTGATTATGAAGTCTCAAATATTTGAAGTCTTAATCAAAATACAAAGTCAAATAGACAAATAATAACTCACTATTAAAGTATCATCAATCACATACTAATTAAAAAGTAGAGTAAAACTCTTATTTGGTCCTCAAAAGATAGGTTCGGTGATAGTTTAGTCCTCCAAACATTTTCATCGACACTTTAGTCCTTGGAAGATTGTTCCGTCAGCCATTTTCGTCCTCCGCTTATGTCCGTTAATTGGACTTAACAGAAAAGGCCACGTGGCACGTTAAGTGCTGACGTGACATCTTAAAAAAAATTAAAAAAATTTCTCTCTCATCTCTCTCTTTCTCCGTCAATCTCTTTCTCTCTCTACCATCTCTCTCTCTCTCTCTTAATTTGGGTTGTGCTTAAGTTAATTTGGTGTTTTGATTTGGAAACAATAGAAATATGTGATGCAAACATTAATTTACGCTTGATGAAAGATATAAAAGCTTGATTCTCAAGAATGTTTCTCATCTTGTTGAGACGTCTCTCTCTAGTTACTATCCTGGGGGCATAACTTCTCTATTCCATGTTGCCTCTCCCACCTGAAGTCACTTGAACTATCAAATTGCAAGTTTCTTAAGAAAATTTCTCTCTCTCATCTCTCATCTCTCTCTCTTTCACCGCCAATCTTTTTCTCTCTCTGCCATCTTTCTCTCTCTCTCTTAATTTGGGCTGGCTGAATCTCCTTCTCTCACTTCTCTTTGTTTCTCTTCCCCTCCTCTCTCATTTCTCTCTCTCTCTCTCTTCCTCGTCTCTCTCTTCCTCTTGAAACAGCTCCGCCGGAGTTGGAGGCGATTCGGGAGCTAGAAGAAACGTGACCCATTGTGCCCACCCAACGTGACCACCCATTGGTGGTCTCATACATATTGGAATTGGTAGCAGTGCCAAACAAGCATGTTGTCTAGTAGTCCATAACCATGGCAAGGCAATGCCTGAATAACCACATGCCTTCATAGTCCATAACCATGGTTGAGTCACATAACTCACTGAGTCATGCAACTCGGACTCGGGGTACACATATCAGAAGTAATCAGTAATCACAGATATCATCATTTCAGGTAAGCATGAGGTTAGTGACTTGATTTTCTACAAAACTATGGTGGATGGTCTCAAATATTTGAAGTCTTAATCAAAATACAAAGTCAAATAGACAAATAATAACTCACTATTAAAGTATCATCAATCACATACTAATTAAAAAGTAGAGTAAAACTCTTATTTGGTCCTCAAAAGATAGGTTCGATGATAGTTTAGTCCTCCAAACATTTTCATCGACACTTTAGTCCTTGGAAGATTGTTCCGTCAGCCATTTTCGTCCTCCGCTTATGTCCGTTAATTGGACTTAACAGAAAAGGCCACGTGGTACGTTAAGTGCTGACGTGACATCTTAAAAAAAATTAAAAAAATTTCTCTCTCATCTCTCTCTTTCTCTCTCTACCATCTCTCTCTCTCTCTCTTAATTTGGGTTGTGCTTAAGTTAATTTGGTGTTTTGATTTGGAAACAATAGAAATATGTGATGCAAACATTAATTTATGCTTGATGAAAGATATAAAAGCTTGATTCTCAAGAATGTTTCTCATCTTGTTGAGACGTCTCTCTCTGGTTACTATCCTGGGGGCATAACTTCTCTATTCCATGTTGCCTCTCCCACCTGAAGTCACTTGAACTATCAAATTGCAAGTTTCTTAAGAAAATTTCTCTCTCTCATCTCTCATCTCTCTCTCTTTCACCGCCAATCTTTTTCTCTCTCTCTTAATTTGGGCTGGCTGAATCTCCTTCTCTCACTTCTCTTTGTTTCTCTTCCCCTCCTCTCTCATTTCTCTCTCTCTCTCTCTTCCTCGTCTCTCTCTTCCTCTTGAAACAGCTCCGCCAGAGTTGGAGGCGATTCGGGAGCTAGAAGAAACGTGACCCATTGTGCCCACCCAACGTGACCACCCATTGGTGGTCTCATACATATTGGAATTGGTAGCAGTGCCAAACAAGCATGTTGTCTAGTAGTCCATAACCATGGCAAGGCAATGCCTGAATAACCACATGCCTTCATAGTCCATAACCATGGTTGAGTCACATAACTCACTGAGTCATGCAACTCGGACTCGGGGTACACATATCAGAAGTAATCAGTAATCACAGATATCATCATTTCAGGTAAGCATGAGGTTAGTGACTTGATTTTCTACAAAACTATGGTGGATGGTCTCAAAGAACAGGTATTGGAACTAGTGGATGCTAAAGAGAGAGTGCAGGTTCTTGTTGAAGCAGAAATAACAATCAAAGCAACAAAACTAAGTAACCAAATCAAAGTAATATCAAGTTTTAAAAACCAATCAATCAAATCTCCTAATCTTTTTCTTCCTCCTCATTATCCTCAATAATAACATTTGACTCTTCTTTAGAAAGACATAGATCCTCATTGTCAGTTGAGTCATCATCATCATCATCATCACTTACAAAACCAAGTAGCCAATTATGTGTGCATAGGAGAGCTTGCAATGTTTCGTCAAGCATGGAACTTCTACACTTGTACAAAACACGAGAGCCAATACTAAAAGCAGATTCCGATGCTACGGTAGTTATTGGAATGCTCAATATATCACAAGTCATCCTTGTAAAATCACCAAATTTATTACTTTGATATCTCCAATAAGCCAAAACAACAAAACTTCTTGAGATTGTGATCCTTGGCTCTTCCAAATAAATATCAAGTTGACACTTTTTGGCATTGTTACATTGTTGGCAATCAAATTCTTCAAAATCCTATCAAATGAACAAATGAATATTTAACTTACATCATAATATAGTGTAATCAAAAGATAGACAATGTAAATGTCTAAAAAGAAAAATTAAAGAGCAAACTTACATTATAATATAGTGTTGGCAATTTCTCTTTTCCTTTCCATCATCTAATAATACTTGATGGTTGACTCATATTGAAAGAAGCCATTAAAGTTGATCCACCCTTATTGACATACTCCTTAAAAAGTGCATACAAAGCCTTCTTTACCCTTTCCACTTTTTCTTCATAGTAATATGGATCAAGTCTAGAATAAGTATACTTCAAGAAATTAAGCTTCTTGGTTGGATCAAGAATAGCCCCAATTGCAAGAACCGTTCTATATTCACCCTAGTACTTGTCAAAATTTTCTTTCATTCTTTGAGTCATGTTTTGAATCAACAAATGCTCATTTGTCAAGTTAGATGTCAAAAGAAGCTCTATCCTCCAAATTTCTCCAAAATACATATTAGATGTAGGGTAAGATGACCTAGAAATGGCTTTAAAAATTCACACATTGAAACCCCTCTGGTCCACTTATCATTTGATGGACACCACCTATAATTTTTATCAAATAAACTCAAACTATGAAAGACACGATAATACTTGATTGCACTCTCAAGCATTATATAAGTGGGGTTATATCTATTGACACAATTCGGTCTCAAGCTAATTAACGTATCAATCCCACTAACTTGTTGAACACATTGAAAAAATTGTTTCGTCCTACTTTCTGATTCCCTCACATAATGTACATTTATCTAATTTTGTGCAATGCATCACTAGCAACCTTCAAATCATCTTGAATAATGAAGTTCAAGATATGAGCATAACATCTAATATATAAAAAAAAAAAAAAAAAAACTTTCTATTAAGTAACAGACTATTTGACAAGCGTAGGTGTTCTTTCAAGATATTTTGCATGTTGTCATTTGATGAAGCATTATCCAAAGTAATGGAAAATTTATTTCTTTCTATTCCCCAATCCTTTAAACATTCAAGCACCTACAATGATAAATCATACTTATATGTGGAGGTCGCATATGAGAAAATGATAAAATTTTACTATTCACCTTCCATTTTTCATCAACGTAATGAGCAGTTAAAGATATATAACCATAGTTAGTGTATGTAGTCCAAACATCAGAGGTCATACACACTCTACTAGGAATTCAGACTAATTGTTGTTTGAATTTGTCTTTCTCAACTTCATATTCTTTTCAGCACATCAAGTTTAGCAATTCGTCTAGTAATAAGCATACAATCTTCATTCAAAATTTTTTGGTATTTTCTAAACACCTCCACTCAACAATACTAAATGGAACATCATGTGCAATAATCAATTCAGACAATATCTCACGATTTACATTAGAGTCAAATTTTCTTCTATTCAATTTTCCTTCACAATCAATTAGCATGTCCCTAACATCATGAAATTTAGCGTTAGGGAAGCACAAATATGCAGTGAATGCTCTGGCGCTTGGGAGAGATGGGTCTGTTTTATATTCTGGTGCTTGTGACAAATCAATCTTGGTGTCGGAAAAAGATAGCAGTGACATAAATGGTGGGGGGACCATGATGTTGGTGGGTGCTCTAAGAGGGCGCACCAAGGCCACTTTAGGTTTGGTGGTGGTGGCAGACTTGGTGTGCAGTGGATCCGCCAATAACAATGTTAGGATATGGAGGAGAGGGGTTGACAACAATTATTCATGCCTAGCTATGTTACAAGGCCATACACAGCCTGTGAAGTGCTTGGCTCTGGGAGTTGACTGTAATAGTGACAGTAATGTTGCTTCTCATGCTAATACTACTTCTTATTTGGTTTACAGTGGTAGTTTGGATTGTGACATTAAGGTGTGGAAAATACAAGTACCCTTGCAGAGAGAGAAATGAGAGAGGGAGGGGCATGGGAGCATGGGGAAGAGAGAGAAAGAAATGAAAGAGAAGGTTTTTATTTTTATTTTTAATGTGTCATGTCACCATATAATGGCCACATCAATACTTAACGTGTCATGTAGACTTTTCCATCCAACCTTACTAACTGACCTAGATTGAGGACTAAATTTGTTGACAGATGAATATTTTGAGGATTAAATTGGCACTAGAAATAAATTAGGGACGGAAGTGGCAAGGTGATAATTTTTCAAGGATCAAAATGGTATTTTACTCTAAATTTAGTTATTGTTCAGGGACCTAAATGCAATTAACTCTTTACAAAAGCTTGTCGGCACTGAGTTTAAAATTTTGAGAATTTCTCCTGTGAACAAAGTACAGCAGGCGACTCTCTTTTTGCCAATAAGTGGGAACCAAGTAAATTAAAATGATAACTTGGATGTGGGTTTCACCACACTCAACCAGTTGCATATAACAACCAGCCATCTATTGTAGATAGTAGAGTACAAGGCCATGTATTATATTTAGTTCACACAGCAATTTTCTAAAAATTTTAAACACACAATTTGTGCCACATCATAGTAGTACTTGGTAACCTTTTTAGGGGATATCGTAGAGGCCTCAATTAGTTTTTTGTGTATTCTAGGAGTAATATTTTCATAAATAAAAAAAATATATGGGCCACGCATAAAAATGTATAGGATCCATGTGGGTCTCATACATTTTTTTGTCAATTAAAAAGTATTCTTGAAGTACACAAAATTTAGTCAATATATTTTATTCTCTTTTTCTTTTGTGATCAGTCCTATACATTTTTATGTTTATAAAAATATTGCGTATGAGGAGACATAAGAATTTGATCCACTTTACTTTCTTCCCCTTTTCCTACCTACTTCTAACATTATTGAGGCATCCAAAGCTCCTTAACAAGGCGGCTTCTTTTTCAAATGATTAGATCCTGCTAAGAATTTCTTCACCCCTTCCTTACCTTTACTCTTTGAAGCAACATATTATACATTTTGGAAGTATTTAAAAAAGTGAAAACAATGAAACCATGAATTACAATTAGCTTACTTAGTTCTCATGAACACTTGGTTCTTCATTCATAAAGTCTTTATATTCAAATTTTATTAGAGTGGGTGGGATGAAATTATGGGTAGGGGTAGGCTATCCTCTTGTGTGGTCTAGACAAAAATAAAAAGTGTTGTCTTAGATCCCAATCTTATTAGCCATTTGGTACTTCATCACAGAGGTCTCGTGTTTAAATTTCACTGAGAGCAAATAAGGTGAGATTTTGGATGAGAATAAGTTACCTCCTATTGTGTAGCTTCTAATAGACCAAAAAAAAGTTATTTGTCTTAGATTGCAATGCTACATAAGTAGAGGCTCATACTCTTATTGGTTGAGTTGTTTATATTCACTAATAAGCTATATAGAGAACTTTATCCCAATCATATGAATTAGGAGCTCAATTATCATAAAAGAGTTCTTTAAGTGACTACGCTGCTAGCTAGATAAAATTTTAGCTAGAAGTTTATTAGTTTACTTTTTTTCAATGTTGTATTGTTATTCTTTTGTTTTTTAAACTAAACATTTTTATTTTTATAATTTTTTAAACAAAACTGCAATGTTATTTTAATATTCTGATTGCTAAATAAATACGAAGGAAATAATACATTAGCAAGGAAACATAGTCACTACAAGAAAATTGCCGTTTCCGCACAGAACAAATCCGTGAGAAATGGTGAAAAAGTCTGTGAGAAATAGTGTTCTGACAAACTTTCTCACGAATTTATGAGCGAGAGAAAAACTCGCGTGACAAAAGCATTTTCTCACGAACAAATTAGTCCGTGAGAAATTTCTCACGGATAAATATTTGTTACACGTGATAAAATCTCACGTGAAAGTCATAGATTTTTCTCATGGATAGTTATTCGTGAGAAATACCTTTCTAAATATTTTTTTTATTTTTTATTTGTGGATTTGTTTTCTAAAATAAAAATTAAATTTTTCTAAACATATAATTAAATTAATAAAAAAAATAAATGAAATATAAACTACTTTTTATTAATAAAAAAATATTATACAATAAAAAAAAATACGACAGGATCACAATTAGCAGCACTAGTCCTCCGCGTCAATGTCATCCTCAGTGGTAGGCTACGAGGCCGAGCTAGATCCTGGATGCTACTAGTGTAATTGTCCTAGTATAGAGGCGAGCGCCTCAAGTGAAATGCCACTCACATCTAGTACGTTAGCCACTAGCCGGAGGTGAGCCATCTCCTGCTGCAAGCTTGCCATTTGGGATAGGACCTTAGACAAGGCCACATCCGGCTGCATGGAGAGTTGGGTAGGTTGTGCAGAGGCGTAGTCCAAAATCCATCCTCGAAGCACAAGCTGTAAACTCAGCCCTTCTTATTCTTTCTGCCAACGACATCGAGCTATATCTTGGTGTCGTCGACAGAAGAAGAAGAGGACTTGACCTAGATCTTAGACAACGTCTCTTAAACTCAGTCTGCATAGACAACAATATTACATTAGTATTAGAATTAATACATGTAATTACTTACATTAAGAGTTAAGAAAAATTTAATACTTACATAGGTAGACTCTACCTCTTGATGTACCCAGCCCTTAGTTGAGTTGTGCTGGAGGTGACAGAAAACCTCGAGAGCATTGGGCTCTTTACCCAACTCCTTCGTCAACATAACAACAAAAATTGTTAGTAAACATAAACTGACTCTATTAATAAAAAAAAATTATGCTATTAAAGAAAAAACTTATTAGCCTCTGTTTGTGCTCGAAGACGGTGATAGAGCCCCCTCTATAGAATGTTTGTCCCTAATCTAACGAACAATTCTTTTTATTCCTCTCAGAAACAGCCTTATACTCTTGAGAGGCCCATATTGCTTTGAGGGCCTCAAGTACCTACTTAGACAACCAATCGCTCTTGCTCTTCCCAATCCTTATGTCTCGAAAAGAGGCACGAATGTTGTTTGAGCACTTAGAGAGCCAGACCTTACGAATCTGGATCTCGTACGAGGGCTCCCAAACACATCTCCTTTGTAATAGAAAATAGAATACCAAATTTAGTAAACATGTATAACAAAATTAAAGTAAATAAAATAAAATAAATTATTTATTACCTTAAACTCTGTCCACCAGAGTTCTTTCACCTCATCAGAAATTGAAGTAAAGTTCAGCCAAAGTTGCTCGTACTTCGACTTGTAGACAACCAAAAGTACGATCACTGTCTCCTTGGAAAGGTAAAAGCAGAAAAAAAAAACATAGTTAATTGTTAAGTAATAGAAATAAAGTAATCAAAAAAATTCAAATAACAATATTAGACAAAAACTTACTCCTTCCTCCTATGTGGCAAACTCGGGTGAATCGACCCTGCTGCAGCCAATGATACTGAGCTTGGGGTTGCAGCTCCTAAGGACCCCTCATCCGTCACAGTGGATGATGGGGTGCATGCCAACCCCGGGGGTCGGCATGAACATAGACAAGACCGGCTTGGTCTTAGAAGGCCGAATAGGAGCCTTGCCTCTATCCCTCCTGGATGGCAGCCCAACTGTGGGAGATGACTGTCTCAGGTTGTTTGACATCTATCATACAATTTAATAAAATTAATGAAAATGTTAGAACAATAATGGCAGTAATTCTTAAAGTCAAACCTAAACCCTAAAACCCTAATTAATCCTTAAATCCTAAATCCAAAAGTTTAAAGCCCCTAAATCCTAAACCTCAAATCCCAAAACCTTTTTCCTAAAACCCTTAAACGCTAAAATTAAAAAACCTTAAACCCTATCCCTAAACCCTAAACTCCAAACTCCAAAATTAAAAATCCCTAAACCCTAAACTCCAAACCCAATAATTAAAAACCCCAACCCCTAAATCTTAAACAGCAAATCATAAAACTCTTTTCCCAAAACCCTTAACACCTAAACCCCTAATCTAAACCTAAACCCAGAACCCTATCCCAAACCCCTAAATCCCAATTCTTATCCCTAAACCTTAAACCCCTAATCTCAAAACATTATACCTAAAATCCTAAACCCCAAAATTAAAAACCAAAACCCCTAACCCTTAAACCCAAAACCCCAATCCCAAACCCTCCATCTAAATCCCTATCCCTAAACCCTAAACCCCTAAAACTCTAATAAATATTTAAAAAATAAACCAAAAATTGGGCAGAGTCTCCCCTAAAAATTGAACATTCCAAAAATTTAAAATTCCACACAATTCATCAAAAACACAAACCCTAAATTACAATTTATTCCATCATACATAATTATATAGCAATTGAGGTCAAAACTTACATAGCAATTTAAAAAAAATACAAAATTATTTCTACACCATTCAAAAAATTCAAGAAAATTCCCAGAACAATTCAACATCAAGCATATAACAAAATTGATTACCTAATCTTAACAAATGATATATATTTCATTGTCAATTTCGCTACCTATCAACCTACATTATTAAGCTACATCTAAAACAACTCCTACACTATCTAAATTAAACAACCTACACTATTAAAGATCTAAATCCTATAACGTTCATGGTAATGGCTTAAATATCTTACGCAAAATGCATAAAAACTCAAAGATGATAGATGAGTATAGGAACCTACCTCAATAAGTAGAAAACTAAAAATCTAAACCGGTAAAGTTGGAGTAGAGAACCTGCGCTGCAAAACCCAAGCTCAGGAGGCTGGAATGGGGCTGATTTGTTCTGGGGAGAGAGAGAGGATGGCGGAGAACGGAGGAGAGGGAGAAAGGAGAGAAAATGGAAAATGGAAGCCTGAGCGGACGAGGAGAAAGAGAAACAGAGTTTCTCACGAAATTTTAAGTGAAACGATGCACATCGATTTATCACAGACTTTCTTACGAAATTTCTCATAACGTTAACAATCAGTGAGAAATTCCGTGAGAACCTTCACATTTTCTCACAGACTATGTCCGTGAGAATGGTCAACACATTAATTTTCATAGTTGGGATGTCATTTCTCACGGATTTTTCTTTTGGTTTACCTGTTTGTGAGAAAATCCGTGAGAAAATAGCAAGAGTCACTTTCCATTAGAAAATTCGTGAGAAATATCTCGATTTTCTCATAGATTTTTTGTCTGTGAGAAAATAACAATTTTCTTGTAGTGAGTTAAATATATAGTTTGAATCTTTTATTTCACATAACCACATATAACACAACTCGTCCAAGGATATTCAAAAAGGTTGAGGTCCTACATTTGGATGCCTCATATCTCAAACAAGAAAATCTAGCCTTATCAATCTAATGATAAAAATAAAAAATAGGTTAATTTTTTTTTCACTTATGGGATAATTTTAACATAAATTGCTTGCAGTCTAAATATTGAAATTATCCAAAATACTATTGCTCTTCAAAAAAGATTGTAAACTTTTTTAAGTCATGATAGCCAACCTTACTAAATGCATTTTTTTTCTTCAATTGAATTTACTTTAGAAGTCCAAGGGATGCCTCAATGGCTGCATATTTCAAGGCCAAGAAAAAAATAGTTGCATACTAGATACTCCATCATATAACCTGTATTCAAATTTTATTGAAATTATTTAAGGTGTGATTTTTAGGAGTGAAGGGACTACTCTTGTTTTGTAGTCTCTAAGTGTAAAAAAAAAAAAAAAAAGTATTACATCAAAAAAACTTTTGTACTTCATTATAATATTGAGAAATTATTTGGTCCATCGCCGGTGGACTCCAATTTCCACGAGCAGGGGACCAAATGCTAACATGTGGCATTGTTTAATTGAAAATAATAGTATTGAATTCCCCTTTCGATGTCTTGAAGAATTAATTTTGCAATGGTGTCCAAAATTGAGGGGACATTTGCCACAATATCTTCCTTCTAGCTTGACTAAAGTTAAAATATCCGGCTCTAATCAATTGGAAGTATAAACTTTAAGTTGGATTACATCAATTGAAAACTTAAGTATTTAGATAGAGGCCCACATTTATTATCAGCACTTGAAAACGATTCACAGAACTTGCTACAGTCCTTATACGTTGAAATGAGTGATAGCCTGACATCTGTTCCTAAAATGGTTCTCATCAGCAACCATATCCGTTCCTTGTATCTCTCGGACATTCCATCTCTTACATCCTTCCCAACAGAGGATCTGCCTACTTTACAAGTACTTCATATATGGGATTGTAGGAACTTGAAATTCCAAACAAATGAGACACGGTACAATTATACATCACTCCAAGATTTGATGATATTGGACAGCTGTCACTCACTCACTTCGTTTCCATTAGGCTGTTTCCCTGCACTCAAAAATCTTACTATATCTGATTGCCCCAATCTCAAATCAATTTTTATCTCAAATGATGTTTTTGC
The DNA here is from genome assembly GCA_003255065.1 of Cercis canadensis. NCBI lineage: Eukaryota > Viridiplantae > Streptophyta > Magnoliopsida > Fabales > Fabaceae > Cercis > Cercis canadensis. Next base: position 77,911 of record QAOA01003051.1, read on the forward strand.
TCAGAGTCTATCTAGTCTTGAAACCTTGAAATTATGGGAATGTCCTAATCTGGAGTCCTTACCCCAAGGTGGATTGCTCACTCCCAATTTATTTGAATTGTCAATCAATACATGTGAAAAACTTGCATCACTGCCTGAACAGTAGGAACCCTCACTGCTCTTCAAAATTTAAAACTCTAGAACCTTGAGAATCTTGCGTCATTTCCTCGAGGTGGCTTGCCTCCCGACTTACAATCATTACAAATTAAAATCTCACCTATGGTTATAGGAGAGTGGGGTTTCCAATTGTTCACTAGTCTTTCAAATTGCGAAATTTCTGGTGATGATCTTTTTAACGCCTTGCTCAAAGTGCCACTACTGCCCACTTCTCTTGTGTCTCTCTCCATTTCTTCTCTGATAATCTGAAATTATAGGATGGAAGAGGGATTCAACATCTCAACATAGAAATTTTCGAAAGTCTTGAGTCACGGCCGGAAGATAGGCTGCCTCGCTCTCTCAAGCTACTGACAATCTTAATGTGTCCTCTATTAAAAGCAAGGTATCAGAGTCAGAGGGGGAAACATTTGTCCAAGATTGCTCACATTTCCGCCATTCAAATATCTGGCGATGTCATAATATGAGGTGTCTGATGGAGAGAAGGCAATACTAGGTACGGGATTCAATTATGCTTTTTCCTTTTCATTTGGGGAACTACACATTGGTAGAATTCAATTACTCATACATGTTAACCAAAGGCTTCTCAGGGCCTCATTTTTTCTGAGACTATTTGCATCACAAGAATATTAATATATAGCAGAGATAACAAACTAGCTTTTCACCGTCACCTTATTTTCTTTACTAAATTGTTGTTAATATTATACTAGCATGATTTTCGCTTCTATTAATATCAATCTGCAGATCCAAATCCAAATCATGCATTTGGATGCCTTCATAAACCAAAAACAAAGCCATTTAAAAGGAAAATGCAGAGGTACAGACGCAAGTCTTTTCTCCTCTGTTTCTGGCAATTACTTTGGACATATTAGCAATTAATTAAAATACAATAGTTCATAATTAAGACTAAAATCGACAAGTAGATTACATTGCTAAAGTCACTGTCATGCTCATTGCTTGTTACATGCATACGTGATTAGCTGTATCAACGAAAATTCTGAATTTGATTTTTCTTTTCAGGTAATGCGGCTAACTGCACCAGTCAATAATGCATTTGGACGCCTTCATGAACCAGTAAGGACAAGGTTTTTAGAGAAAATGCTAAATTCTCTGGAAAAAATGTAGTTGTGTGCTCATGATGTCTTGATAATGTTCATATTGGCAGTTATACCCTTCCTCACTTTTAGATTATTGGTGCTAGAGGGTTAATGAACAATATTCTTTATTTCGTGTAGGTTCAGTTTCTCTTTTCCAGACAAACATATGTACAGATGAGCATTGGAAGACTAATGTAAATCATTCATTTTGTAACTATTTAAATTTAGATTTTGTGCTACAATTAGGATCTTCGAGTCTCGACCAATTACTTTTCAGGAATGCATATGTAAGTAGTGTTGAGTCTCGACCAAGAGTGCAACACCTCTACTTTGCATGAGATAGCCCTATGTAGTATACAAGTTTCTGTATTTCTGTTTATGAAATTTAGGTATGAATTGATCTTGATGAAAGTTGTGATGCATTGATCATCATTTCTTTATGTTTCTACAGGTTCCATTATTCAACCAGTCCCTAGAGCACTAATATGCAGATTTGATGCAGATGATCTGCAACATTAGGTGAGTGATCAGCATTCTTGAGTTATATTTCTGTCAAAATATTTCTTATCAGTTGATTTACAAATTCCCTCATGTGTTAGGACTGTAATTAATTATTGCCATATGCACCTGGAAAACTAGATTCAGTCTGAACATCTTCACTTGCAAATTACTTGTTCTTATTTTTGATAAATTCAGTTCTAATCTCCATCGTATGATGAAATTGTTCCCTCTAACTCCTTTTCCAATGCTCGTGACAGGTGTGACAGTAAACCATACTACATTCAATCATATCACCAGGTTATGTTCTATTTATGGGCTTGTGTTCAACCATCAATCCATATATATTGGACTTCAGTGAACATGGAAAGTTAATATTACTACAGAAATAAAACGATTCACCAAGTTTATTTATATTCCCTAAACATGGATAGCCAATAAGCATCTTGAATTAGTAGTCCTCCCATCAATCTGTTTGGAGTTATAGACATCTTTATCATGTACCATTTGTTTTAAATGAATTCTTTCCTTGATTGGAGGTGTGAACCGTAATTTCATCAGATCAGTAGCATAAAAGGGTAGGCCATTCATTAGGCTTGGTTTACATATTCTGCACGTTTCTTACTTATGTTCATTCACATTCTAATGCCCAGATTTACCAATTGAACAAAGGCATATAAATTGAGCACTACTACAACGGAAATTTCTCAAGGCTAGGTAGCACTGGAATGTAATGTATAATTCGTTATATGTACAAAATGGCAAATCTCTCCAAAATTCTAATTTTTGTTTTTCGTGTGAGAGAATATACTTTCTGCAATATCTCTTTCTTTCTATATACAACCTAAGTTCACATATGCAGATTTTAGATTACTTTGGACATATTAGTAATTAATTAAAATACAATAATTAATAATTAAGACAGAAATCAACAAGTAGATTACAATGCTAAAGTCACTGTCATGCTATCTACAAAGAATCATGGCCATTGCTTGTTACAATGCTAATCAATTAGTTGTATCTGCCAAAATTCTGAATCTGATTTTTCTTTTCAGGTAATGCGGATAACTGCACTGATCTTCATGTAGTACTAATATTGTTGTTAATAATGCATTTTGGACGCCTTCATGAACCAATATGGACAAGGTTGGTAGAGAAAATGCCAAATTATCTGCTAAAAATGCAGTTGTATGCACATGATGTCTTGATAATGTTCATATTGGCCATTATATGTTGGTGCTAGAGAGTTGATGAACACTATTCTTTATTTTGTGCAGGTTCAATTTCTTTTTGCCTGACAAACCTATATACATATGAGCATTGGAAGACTAATGTAAATGATTCATTTTGTAATTGTTTAAATTTAGATTTTCTGCTACAATTAGGATCTTGGAGTCTCGACTAAGTGCTTCTATTGCTATAAAAAAAATTTCCTAAAAAAAGAAACAGAAAAAGATTGAAACGGCAAATGATTGGATGGGATTTCTTTTTAATTGAAAATAAAAAATCTTCCTTGCTCTGAAAAAAAAATTAAAAAACAGAAGAAGAATAAGAACTCTTCTGTTTGTTTAAAGAGGATTTATTATTCTTGCTAGTATATTTCTGTTTTACTCTACCGTTAAAGTAATTTATACATTTTATAAATTTGTATGTAACAAAAAAATACATTATTAGATTTATCTCTATTTTTTTTTTTTTTTAAGTTATCTCTATTCATTTTGTTCAATCAAATTTAATGCTTTTTAAAGAAAAAAAATCAGACGAAAGGCATATTTGTGTTTTGAGTCTCGATCAAGAGCACATCATCTTTCCTTTGCATGAGAATGGCCCTATGTAGTATACAAGTTTCCTGCTTATGTAGTTTAGGTATGTATTGATCTTGATGAAAGTTGTGAAGCATTGATCATCATTTCTTTATGTTTCCACAGGTTGCATGATTCAACCAATCCTTGAAAGCATTCATATGCAGATTTGATGCAGATGATCTGCAACAATTAGGTTGTTAGCCCCAAGGTGATATTTTGATGATTACTAAACAATTTAATGAATGAAATTTGAGTTAAAAATGTTTTAGATTTGAAAGATTTCATGAAGTGTATAAATTACTAAGTCAGGACCAAGTAATCCACTACTTCGAACTAAAGATCATTTCAGCATTTGAAAGAACAAGGAAGAGGGCAAAGCGTCGACTACTTCGAAGAAAGGAGTAGACTACTTTCAACTTAAAGGAGTTTCAGACTTGGAGGACCAAGCAGAATCGAAAGAGTCGACTACCCTCTAAAAAGGAGTCAACTACTTCATGTTGGGCAGCCATTTTGCTAGGGTTTGAGCATTTAAATTACTCCATTGGCTATGACTCAATTTTGGCTATAAATAGAAGACCTCAAACGCTTTAACACACAAGAAGAGAGATAAAAAAAAAAAAAAAATCCTCCAGAGCAATTCTAAGCTTTTTTGTTCTTTATTCTTTGAGAGATTATTCTCTTTGAGCTCCATTTTGCAATTCACTCTTATTGAGAGAGATATGAATTTTTACAATCTTGATTTTACAAGGATGTTGTAATAGGGGGTGTGGTACCCTAGGTGTGATATTTGATTCAAGAAAGGGAGAGGATCCCTTGAGAGTCTAGAATAGAGATAGTATATCCTCTTGAGAAAGGAGAGAGTGATCACTCATTTTGTAAAGGATTGCAAGTGCCCAAGAAATCTTGCAGAGATAGTGGATAGCTCAAGGTGGGTTGAGCAAGAAGATGTAGGTTGGATTGGAGCCGAACCTCTATAAATTCTGTGACTCATCTTCTCTTCCCCTAACTCTTTAACTTTTTTCATTCTTGCTTAGATTTGAAATTACTTTGTGCTCTTATGTTGCTTTCCTATTTCTAGATTGAACTTCAATTGTGTATTTCTTGTTTATTTGCAAAAGTTTTTTATCTCCCAATTTACCCCCTCTTGGATGTTTGCATATAACAAAGGTGAGTGATATTTCTATCAAAATATTTCTTATCAATTTATTTGCAAATTCCCTCATGTGTTAGGACTCTACAAAGGTACCTAACTATTAAAAGTATATTTTGTCCAGACATCTTCATTTGTTAATCCTCTCCAACTATTATTGGTTGTGAGATCAAGCGAATATGTTTGAGACACATGTTAGTAATACATATGAGTGGTGTGGGTGTTAAATAATGTGGAGTAAAGAAGTCTCACATTGGGTATAAAAGAAGATATAAAGGTGGTATATAATACTCGGATTAGTCTAAGATTCATTATCTTAAAGTTGGTGCTTATCCAAGTATGTTATGTCACACGCACACATGCCCACATGACGAATTCTCCCCATCAACAGAGACTTAGAACTTGGGAGGGAGATCAATTGGAAATGTTTGATACACAGACTTACAACATGGGAAAGGCAAAATCATCTTATTTTGGCTGCCGTGTCCCTCCTAGAAGTCGGAATTCAATCATCTCACCACCTATTTAACTTAGACATCTTAAATAACTTGTCCTTGTTTTTGATAATTTCAGTTCTAATCTCCATTCTATTATGAAATTGTGCCCTCTAACTCCGTTTTCTAATGCTCACGAGAGTTGTGACAATAAACCCTGATAGATTCAATCATATGGTGGAGGCTTGTGTTTTTTGGTACCTTGTTCAAAGGCATACGACAATAAAAATTTATAGATACAAGATGGTTTTCTTTCATTTTCTTCTCAAACTCATTTCTTCAAAAGCTTTCTAACTTTGAAAGTGCTTCTTGAACTATCTCATTGATAACATTTGTCTTGTTAGCCTTCACAAACATGTGTGCGGCAGAAATTCCTCAAGCTTCTGGCAAATCAGGTTAAATTGCTGCTAATGAATTTTTTTTTATGTATATATTAGGTCTTAAGCCCAAGAGAAGAGCCTAACCCAAAAGACTAGCCTATTAGGTGAGAGAGCCTCTTAAACTTAAGTATCATTTCACTCTTCCTTGTGAAACCGATGTGGGACTCATAACATTAATATTACGTCTTAAGCCCAAGAGGAGAGCGCAACCCAAAAGACTAGCTTATTATGTGAGAGTGCCTTTTAAACTTAAGTATCATTTCACACTTCTTTGTTGAACCGATGTAGGACTTGTAACATTGCCCACCCCTTGAGAAGCAGAACACCCACGGACGGCTCTCACTCTGGAATCTTCTCAGCACCAGGTAGTCCTTTTCCCTTTCAGATGGCTACACTCTAGACCTTATCAAACACTAGGTAGCCTTTTTCCATGTCGCAACGACTCTTAATAAAAACACCAATGTTAGGTCTTAAGCCCAAGAGGAGAGCCCAATCCAAAAGACTAGTCTATTAGGTGAGAGAATTTATTAGACTTAAGTATTATTTCCACACTTCATTGTGGAACCGATGTAGGACTTGTAACAATAATAATATGAAGAAATGGAATTAAGGACACTAAGATTGTATTTACTTTTAAGCTTTGAAAACACTTATCTCCAACACCAAAATTAATTCTCAACAGCCACTTGTAGAGAATTTAGTAATTGTTCCCAAACAACTTTGGAAAGACCTTGACTCTAGTGGCCAATGGCTATCTTGAAAACGAACCCCTTAACTCTATTGTTGTGGAGGTCTAATTGCTAAAACAGCATCATCCTTACTAGGAATGAGTGTTCTGAAAGCACCACACTGCACACTGCTACCCAAAAGTTCAAGAGTAATCAGCTTTATTTTTTGTGTTAATATCGGATTTGCATTTTTAAATTTAACTTTGAAATTTGGAAAGCTATATTTGTTTTAAATGTCTTCAAGGAATAGTATGCAGATAAACCAGATACTATTGAACATTATGCAGGCAAGCTAATTCTAGGACATCTAGTAGTTAATTATTCAAATGTTAAATATCCTTTACACAATTTATTGACTTGAAGATCCCTTAAGATCACTTGTTAAGGGACTTATTCTCGTGTGCAAAAGCTGGCACAAGAATTCCTAAGCATTGATACAATCCAGTGATCTTCTAATAATTTGGTTATCGTGAAGTCATTCATGTGAAACATGTTCAAGTATGCTGTTTAAATTTGGAAGCCGAATTGAAATTCATAAGTCCAAATCCATGCTGTTTAAATATGGTAAACAGCAAGAATATGCAGTTAAATCAGCAAAGGGACATAAGCACATTGACTGTGTCTTCTACTTATGATTTAAGATAGTTGTAGTGTGCACCATTAATTTCAAAATGAGGATAGCAGGATAAATTTGATAGAAGTTATGGATATGAAATCAAACCTCATTTTTCAGATCTACACCATCCAAGCACCCCCGTTAGTGCCCTCTAGTAATGATTGAAAAGCAAATTTGGAACCTGTAGAAACAAAACTGATTAATGATCAATGTGTTATAATTTTCATCAAGATTTCTTCAAACTAAAACTGCACAAAATGAAAGAAATAAAATAGAAACCGTTTTTGGTATTATAGAAGGGACATGTTGTCGTGCCAAATAAGCCTGGAGAAATTTCTGTTACAAAAATGCTCATGTAGTGTGGCTTACTTCTTTTGGTAACTCCTAAAGTTAGAACGTGAAATAAAAATAGTTAAAAATATTCGCTTTGTGTAGTTAATTAATCACTGATAAAATTTGGAGCTCAGGCCTCAAAAAGAGTGAAGAATTTATTAAAAACAAATGCTACACAATAAAATAGTCTCTAAAACCATACAAACAGTTCAAAGTACCAAATACGAGGCTGGCTTACATAAATTATGAGATGAAGAGCCTATTCTGATTCCAAATCATTGTCTCAAGCATATCCTATTAATTTCACATCCAATGTAATGTTAAACAATCTCCATTGATCCTAACATATGAGGAGATACAACAACTCATCAAGAAATGTTGACTTTCATTTGAAAAGTAAATCCTGAATCAAGAAGTCAAATTTCACTGTGCACATGTTTAACAACAGAATACGTAGTGACGAATCCAAAAATAATTCAATAAGGTCAGTCAAAAATTACAAAAGCAATTTGGTAAAAAAATTTGAAACGTGGGACCAATGCCCTTGCCCCACCATAAATTCGTGGCTGATACGACATTTGTGCCCTTGGGATTGGTTAAATAGAGAGCTTGGAATCTGTCGAAAAAATAAACATAAAAAGCAATGATGATTTGTGTCAATTTTTCGTAAACGAAAAATAGCTTGGTGGTAATGACTGCATCCATCTGGTTTATTGTCACAACTCTGAAAGCATTAAAAAAGGGGTTAGATGGCTTAGTTTCATTTTACACCAGAGATTATAACTAAAACTATCAAAAACAAGAACTTACACAATACCAAGATGTCTAAATTTGATAGATGATGACTGAATTCTGAATCCAAGGAGAGACACGGCAGCTGAAATTAGAGTATTTTTGCCTTTATCCTTCCTTCATCCAATCGATATAACTTCCAATAATAGTTGGGGATCAATAAATCAAGAAGTTCAAACAGTCCACCCAGCCAGGTGCATATGGCAATATTGAAGTACCTTCACAAAAACCTAACACATGAGAGGATTTGTAAATCAAATGATAAGAAAAATATTCACAAAATCCTCAATTCTAATTTATATATTCCTTTTTTGTTTCCCACGAGGTAGGCATCACATATTTAGTATAAAATTAATCTTTGCTCGGATTTTATCTTACCTTAACCTAGTACTTTTAAGGGGTTTGAACTCTTGACATAACCTATATTATTTAATAGGCAAAATAAAACATTTAAGAAAAAAACTAGACAACAATAGAAATAGTAATGTAGATTCTTTTTAACTTTTAAAAACTTAGATAATAATAGTAATGGTAATGTAACTCTCTTTTAACCATTTTTAGAAAGTTTATCTGCTTTTTCTTTTTTAATTATTTCTCTACTTTAATTAGATAATTGGGCTAAAGGAGTGCTATTGTTTTGGGCTCAAGGGCTAAAGAAATAAAACAATGTACCAAATTTAATGCAGCAGCTAACTGGCCATACATCAGCAGGAAATAAATAAATAAGTTCATTGGGCATGATTGAAACTAGTAAAACTACACTGTTTCTTTAGGGTGATGCCGTGGTGGTCTTCCTCCTAAAACCACACAACGTGTATTGTGCAGTGAAGCCAACCACAGCCATAAAATACAGTGAAACAAGATAGAAAACTAGAATTGATAGCAAATCTTTTTATGAGCTTTTTACATGAGTTTTGATTAAAATACTTCAATCTATAATAGCCCCAAGAAGATTTGGCCATAATCTACTTATTCTGGTTGTTCTTTTTTTTCTCAAAATTAGACTTAGAGTTAACATCATTGCACTTCATTCCTCTATTTATGGTTTCATTGGTTTCTGTTCTCTTTTTCATGACTTTGTGGAGTTGGCTAAATTTTTCGTTTTTGATGGGGCAAATTTTTTAATCACTCTTACTTTTAAATTTAAGTGTTGTTCAGGAACCAAATGCAATTAACACCTTACAAAAGCTTATCCGCACTGAGTTTAAAATTTTGAGAATTTCTTTGAAACTAGATACAACATTAGATATAGGAAAACATGTCAATTTTTTTTTTCTTGCAAAGTTTGAATTTTTTGGCACGTTTTCTTTTATGTTGTGTAATGTATGCATTTTAGAAGGAAATATCTATTCTAGTACATATTAGGTGATATAATTTTTTAGATCTTCGCAATGACACTAAATTCAACCTTTAGGTCCCACTAGGAACTTTCCAATCAATGAGTGGGTAGTGCTACCCTCCCTCTAAGAGGGGATCTAGCTTCGCACGCACACGCCTCATCTAAAAAGTAGAAATAGTGAAACCACTATAAATTAGAATTAGTTATTTTAGTTTCAAAGGGCACCTCCCACATTAGTTAAGCACTTGATATTTTACTATAAAAATTTTGTGCTTAAATTCTACTGGGAGCAAGTGATGTGAGATTTTAGTCAAAAATAAGTTATTTCTATTGTGTAGTCTCTAATGAAAAAAAAAAAAAAATAGTTGTCTTAAATCCTAATCCTAAAAAAGTAGAGGCTGATAGTTTTATTGTGGTGTAGTTTTTTTTTATATTCACTAATAAGCTTTATTTATTCCAATCATATGAATTAGGAACTCAGTTATCATAAAAGAATTTTTTTAAAGACTACACTGCTACCTAGACAAAATTTTAATTGGTAGTTTAATAATTTAATTTAATTTTTATTGTATTGTTATTCTTTTTTTTTTTAGACTAAACTTTTTCTTTTGTAATATCTTTTAAACTAAACTGCAATGTTATTTCAATATTTTGATAGCTAAATTAATATGAAGGAAAGAATATATCTGCAAGGGAAAAGGTCAAATGCATAATTTAAATTTTTTGTTTTTCACACAAGTAAATATAACATAATTAGTCCAAGAATCTTTCAAAAAGGTTAAGATCCCCCATTTAAATGCTTATCACTTCATATGCCAAACAAAAAGCTTTGGCCCTATTTATCTGATGATAAAAAATAAAAAAATAAAAATAGGCTACCTGTTTTTTTCCACTTATGGGATATTTTCAAAATAAATTGCTTGAATATTGAAATTATTTTCAAAATATTGTTCTGTAAAAAAAGTATAACCTTTTTTTAATCATGACAGCCAACCTTACTGAATGTATAGTTTTTTTTTATCCATTGAATTTAGTTTAAAAGTCCCCAAGAGATGCCTCAATGCTTGCATACTACAAGGCCAAAAAAAAAATATGATTGTATAATGAATACTCCATCATGGGCGTGGAATCTTCTGTAAAGAGAGTGTGTGATATACTGGTATCACTTTTGGTGTAAAGGGCTTGCAAGTGCCGAAGATCTTGCAGCAACAGTGGCTCGCGCAAGGGGAGCTTGAGCGAGAGGATGTAGGCTTGGATTCAAGCTGAACCTCTATAAACCCTGCGGGTTTAATCTTCTCTTTCATTATCTCTATATTTTTCTGCTATATTGCTTTGATTTGTGATTCAATCTTTATTATTTTTGTTATCTTGTTCTTTCATCATCTCCATCTCCTCTACAAGTTATAATATCATATTCGTCTTTATAAAGTTGCTAGATTTTGTGTCTTAGAAAAACAAATTTATGGGAGCCTAATTCACCTCCACCTCTTGGGTTCTTGCCTTCTGTAACAAATTTAAGTTCTGAGAAAATACAATATTAGACTGTATGAGCTTAGTAACAAAGCTTGTGGCAGCAGTGGTGATTAGCATAGTAGTCATGGTGGTGGTGGCAGCGGCTTTGGTAAAACTGATTATTATAGCCAACAAGAAGGTGACGCAGCGAGAAAGCAATCAAAGAAAGAAAGAACTCACACACAAACTATATAAACCTCAAAGGATTGAATAATATTACTGAATACCGCCTCCAACAATAACACAAAGCTTAAGTATAAAAGAAAACCCTAAACATTAAAAAAAAATTAAATAGAAACCCGAAACTAAAGCAAATTACAAAATGGCCCCGAAACTAATGTTTTGAAGGATGTTTTGGTCCCGGAAATGGCCTCAACTTGGTAAACCCGGTTGCCACATTGTCGGCCTCTAAATGAGCTTCAAAACGATAGGTAATGGGCCCCGTAACTTCACCTAAACTGAAAGTTATCCTCTTTTCTTCTGGGCCTTATTATGCTCGGCCCGATCTATGAAATTACCTACGACCCGGTCCACGTCAGTCCCCTCCACTTGAGAAAACTCATCCTCAAGTACATTGGATCATCTGGATACAAAGGAGTCTCAGAAGAATGGTAAGGGTAAAGATCTGTCACATTAAATGTTTTAGAAATCCCTAAGGCATCTGGTAAACCCACGATATAGGCATTATCATTAATCTTCTATAGAACCTGGTATGGCCCGTATTTCTTGGGTTGCAACTTGCTATACATTCCCACTGGAAACCTCTCCTTTCTTAGAAACATCATCACCTAATCACCAACCTTAAAGGTCTGTTTTCTACGGTGTTGATATGCAACCTTCTTATATCTAGCATTGGCTTGTTCTAGCTTACACTTCACCTCCTCCTGAACACCCTCCCACTGATTGGCTAAGTTTGTTGTAGCTACATAGACCTTAGGCAGCTTAACTAGATCAACAACATCCTAGGGTGCCTTAGTATAGACTATAGAAAATGGAGTCCTACCCAAAGCACTATGAACAACATTGTTGTAACCGAATTCAGCCTGAGGTAAAGCAAAATCCCACTGTTTTGGCTTGCCTCCATAGATACTCCTAACTAGATTCCTCAATGTTCAATTAACCGCCTTTGTTTGTCTATCTATTTGGGGATGACTGTACTATTGAAATTCAATGCAGAATCAAACATCTTCCACAAAGTTCTCTAGAAATGGTTAAGGAACTTGTTGTCCCTATCAAATGTAATGGATTTAGTAACACCATGTAGACGAACTACCTCTTTGAAGAATAACTTTGTCACATTAGTTGCATCTGCAGTTTTCTTGCAAGGAATGAAATGAGCCATCAACAATAACAAAGACAAAATTCACACCCCTCTAAGTTCGAGGCAATCTAAGCACAAAATCCATGGACAGATCCTCCCAAATATTATCCGGAACGGGCAATGGTGTGTATAAACTCGTATTCTGGGACTGTCCCTTTGCTGTTTGGCACACATAGCACCTCTGTACAAGATGCATCACATCCCTTCATATATGAGGCCAATAATAGTGCTCTCGGATGGCAACATATGTCATGTCACACCCCAAATATCCAGCAAGACCTCCTCCATGTAAATCATGAATCAACTTCTCCCTCAGAGATGTTTTAGGGATGCAAAGTTGATTACCCTTCATGAGATAACCCTCATGGATATGGAACTCTCCATCAACATGCTGAGTAGCATAATTCTCCCATACTCCACCAAAGTCCTCATCAGTAGCATACAGGTCTTTAACAGTTTCAAAACCCACAACCTCATGTTTCATGGTAAGTAGTAGCTCACCTCGCCTACTCAAAGCATCAGCCACCCGATTTTGTACACCGGCCTTGTGCCTCAGATTAAAAGTGAACTTCTCTAGAAACTGAGACCATCTAGCATGCATACCTTTGTCCATTCGCTTCTGAATTTTTAAATACTTCAGAGCATCATGATTAGAATAAAGGACAAATTCTTTGCTGATGAGATAATGCTCCCAATGTTTCAGAGCACGAACAACTGCATAGAACTCCTTGTCATAAGTGGACCATTTTCGCCTGCCATCACTGAGCTTCTCACTAGAATAACACACTAGTCTCTTCCTCTAGGATAGCACAACACCTATTACCACACCACTAGCATCACACATCGACTTCAAATAAGGCCTCAAAATCAGGTAAAGCCAATACAAGAGCAGTACTTAGCTTTTCTTTCAAAACTGCAAAACTGGTTTCAACTTCCTCACCATTGGAATTTTCCCTTCTTCAGACACTCAGTAATTGGTGTAGCAATACTACTGAAATTTCTAATAAAGTGTCTGTAAATGTAGTCAACCCATGAAACTCTGAACCTGAGAGATGGTTCTAGGAGTTGGTCATTCCCTGATAGCTCAGACCTTCTCTTCATCCACCCGAATACTATCTGCACTAACCACATAAACTAGAAACAACGGGTTGTCTATCATGAAACAACATTTCTTCAAGTTAGCATACAACTTATTTTTCTGCAAGACCCCTAGTATAGTTCGCAAGTGTGAGATGTGTTCTGCTTCTATCTGATTATATATTAGAATATCATCAAAATACACAACCATGAATTTGTCAATAAAGGGTTTCAGTACCTGATTCATAACCCTCATGAAAGTGCTAGAGCATTTGTCAACCCGAATGACATCACGAGCCACTCATAGAGCCCCTCTTTTGTCTTGAAAGTTGTCTTCCACTCATCTCCAGGTCTATTTCGGAGCTGGTGGTATCCACTACGAAGGTCAATTTTAGAGAAAATCTATGCACCATGCAACATATCCAACATGTCATCCAGCCTAGGGATGAGAAATTCATACTCCATTGTAATCTTGTTGATGACTCTGCTATCAACACACATTCTTTAGCTTCCATCATTCTTGGGAGTCAATAAAGCCGGGACAGCACACAGACTCATACTCTCCTGAATATACCCCCTTTCAACAGATCTTCTACTTGTTCCCTGAGAATTTGTCCTTCCTTTGGACTCATCCTGTAGTGCGGTAAATTAAGCAGACTAGGCCTTATTATGCTCAGCCCAATCCATGAAATCACCTGCGACCCGGTCCACGTTAGAAGGTACACAAAGAATACATTTTTCGTAATTGTGATTTTTTTCTTGACTACAACTCTATGATTACTTAATCAAAATATATTTTCCATGAGATCATGTCCTCGGTTTAGGTTTAGAATGTAATAATGTGACTCTCCTCACGTTACTTTGCACAGGTTACTGCACATAATTTATTCTCTTACACAAGCTTTGCACATGAAATCTCCACTCTTCCCAACCCATGTGGACCCGACCCAACCGATCCTAATTGACTTCGGGTTGGGTTGATTTGCGTTTTCAAAATTTTCCCTTGACCCAACCCAATTTGTAGACACACCCTTAAAAAAATGCTAACTAGTCATGTAATAAGTTTGGTGATTGCTATGCTACATCCTTTTTTAAAAGGTGGATAGTACTACTCCACCGCTCCCATTGAGGGGGTTTTGGTGGAAACCACATCTTGAAATTGGTGTCTTTGCAAATATCTTAAAAAAAGTAGTAACCCAGTGTGAGTCAAAATAATTTATTTCCTAAAAAATGCAACAACATAGAGAATATAGGAAAGGTGTCGAATTAAAATAACAAAGAATAATAATTTTTTTGACACAATTAAACTTAATTTTGTCAACTGTTTGGAAATTTAACTTATATTGCGTGACACAATTTTTCAAGATCTCCGCAACAACACAAATTTTAGAACGTGAGTTCTACTAAAACCTAGTGAAGTAGCGCTACCCTATGGGTGGCTTGGCAATCATCAATAAGTTTACATTGAAAAATTGTTTAAAAGTGCAATCAAGAGAAAACAATATATATATATATATATATATTTCTAGCTTTTTTGGTTTTAAGAAGGAGGTCAATCGGACCCGCTAAATCATTTGGGAGTCCATGTGACCTCACCATCTCATTTGATGAGATTTCACATCTCATAAAAAAAATCAAAGAAACATAGACATATTAATAAAATATAGTGATGCAACAAGAACATTGATAATATTTATTTAAGGGATTTGTTAAGTTACCCAAGGCAATAGTGGTACTCTATAAGATTCTAACGAAATTCATGTTCTAAAATTAATATCATTGTGAAGATCTGACCTAGTAATTTTGATAGAATAAGTTCATTCAAGATTAAAAAAAAAAAAAAATTACAATTATTTTTTTTATTGATATATTAGGAATGCATCCCTCGCGTATATTACAACGCAAAAAATAAAATAAATACACACAATGGTCTACTCGCGCCACCAGCATTAAGCGCTAGAAAGACCGTTGCTTCTCACTCTATTTGCCATTACACTCAGTTCTCAGTTTTCACTCTCCAATACGCTCACTTGCAATTTCAAACACCCAAAGCCTAATTCACTTATTGTCTTCGTCTCAGAAGATCAACCCAAACCCTATGTTCTGTGCTAACTTTGATTCGGGAATGAACACTCCGCCACTGCCAAAAACCGCACTGGCTTCTACTCCTCTGCCGTCACCACCGAAGTTCTCGAGGGTTTCTACACCTCCGTCTACACCATTTTCAAAGACAAGGCGGAAGCGGAATTTTAAGGTCTCCCCATCAACACCCAACAAGATTTCTCCTTTTCCTAGGCAGATTACTACCAGTGGGACCCCACCGGTTAAGAAGTTGCTTAACTCTATTGACGAGTGTTAGGATCAGTTTATTTCTGATAAGCAAAAGATTCAGAGTACCCTTGAGGCGATTGAGGCAGAGAGATTAAGGAAAATCCTTATCTTGATGTCCTTACGATGACCTGCGCACAACTTATATTTTCTGCTTTTTTGGAAAAAATTATATAATTTTTTATCTCAAATTTCTAATTGCTTTATTTGTTTGTCTTGTTGGTTTGGAACAGGTATGCGTTATTGCTTGGCTTATCGGATCCCCATTTTCCTGCTCTTGTCCTTGATTCCAAAAGTTACCTGTAAAGAGGTAATAATTATGTTTTCTACGTTTCCCATGTGATAATGATTATAGTTATAAATTGGATATGCGTCTATGTCTTTTTGGTTTCTCCTGTTGGGTTGCCCATTCACTGTGATATTTTTTGCCCCCAGTGAATATAATGGTTAAATAATTCATTTATGATGTTTTCTTGTTGATATGTAATAAAAAAATTTGATTGGTTTGATTTTTAGGTAGCAGAAATTTGGGGATTATCCACTGGCTTCCTTTAACACATGAATACTTTGGGCTTTGTAATACAATGGTGGATTTCACATTTTCTAAAATTGATGAAAGTGATATACATTTTGGCCTTTCTAAGGTAAATTTCTTGTCAACTTTGGAAGTGAGTTAAACATTGGATTTTATGGAACTCATTTGAATGCATTGATGCTGTTAATATTATAATTTTTCTTGGTTTATTCTGTTAATTTTTATGCTTAGGTAATTTGAAGTTTACACCTTAAACATTGACAAACATGGAGCCTTAATGTTGTCTAACCTTGAAAATAGAGACAATAACTTAGATGCTAACGTAGTAGATGTTTTTCATTTTGCAGGTTTAGCTTAGGTTAATCCAAGAGCAGGCCAACCTATTTTTCCTTATCTTTTGTCGAATTAGATTCAATTCTGTTAGTGCCCAATAGATAAAGATAAAAAATAAAATAAAAATCCATCTTCTGTCTAAATGGTTTAAAAGGAAGAGCTTATTTCCTCTTGTTCCAAAAAATAAAATTACCCGTTTTTCTTGCCCATATATTTTGAATGTGTCTATTATAACGTATCCGAATGTCGCTACGACGCAAATGATGAACTTTTTTAAAAAAATATTAGTTTTCGAGAAGAAAACTTGGAGTTGCCACCAATTGTATTAAGAAACCAGAGAACAATTGGAAAACTCCTTTTTAATTTAAAAAAGTGTTTGTGAACCAGAGAGGGTTCGGGAGTTAGTTTGTGGAAGGGGATGGTGTTAGCCGAAATTAATTGTACAAATTAGTTATGGCCAACAGTGTATTTATATTATCCCTAAACAATTAACATACATATATAAATAAGAAAAACAAATGAATGTAAAAAATGTCCCAAGCTAGCTTTAGTGCCTCTCCTATTAGAAGTAGAGAACTTTGGGAGCCAATGCTATCTAAGAGAATACAAAACTAGAAACGAAATGATCCCTAAACAATTATGTTATCCTTCCATGATAAGTAAGCTTCCTATGGAGACTAATCGCCAATCACATTCCTAAATGCTATGCAAATGTATAAGTGTAAGTATTACAATACTTGTCACGGGGAAGGAGATTTTAATTACATTCAAAATAAAAGAAAGAAAAGAATGAAACTGCTGGTCTCTGACCTACAATCAGTCTTTTTAGCTTACCAAAATTCTTCCATTCACGTATTCAATGTTGCCAACCATAGTATTCAAGGGTAACAAAGGTCAAAAAGATGAGATGAGCTAATGGAAATGAAACACATGCATGAACAACTTACCCGAAACAACTTGCATTATTCTCTAAAGTAATATCATAGCCAATGAATCAATCACCCAAAAGCAGCCCCAAAGATAATGCAAACAGTGCATAAAAAAAACTTATAACAGTGTAGAAATTAGGTCAACTTTGAACATAAACTGGGAAAACATTCCAGGGGATCTAACCTTGAAATTTTCACACAAGAAAGGCCTATGTCTAATGGTTCTAACGGAACAAAAATCACTAAAATCAGAGCTCTATAGCTCAACTTAGAAGCAAAAGACAGAAGGCTGCCTGAGAAAAATGGCAGACCCGAGAATTAACATGCAAGTGTTTTCTTTTCATGCTTTAATGCAATGTCGTAAAATAGCCAAGTGAACCTAGAGATACATGATAGTAGGGGGCTTTCCAAAAAACAAGCAAATGCCCAAATTCCTCCTCCAAGAAGCACAAACCAAATTTCCTCAATACACAATGCCAATACCAACAACAAAAGCAAGAAGTATGCTTTTCAAGGTTGACCAAAGAAGTTTAAACAGGGCTAATCAAAGAGAAATGACACTTCAAATTCAAAATAGCCATTATTTTGACATCAAAATAGTGATAAAAATAAATCAAAACAACCACTATTTTAAGGTGAAAACAGCAATAAAAATAAACCCAAACATTCACCATTTTAAAGTCAAAACAACAACATAATTAAATAAATCCAAAAAAATACAGAAATAAATAATAAACATGATATATAAATAAAAGAAATAACAAAATAGAACAAGGAAAAAAATAAATGAATAAATAAAAGAAATAACCAAAATTAATATAACAAAATAATGACTAGAAGAACATAAGGAAAAAATAGAAAATATATCTCTATAAATGAATGATAATTAAAAAAAAAAAAAGATTTTATTTAAAAGAGCCAAATAGCAAGATAACCAAAGATTAATAAACAGGAAACATGAAATATATAAATAGACAACAAAGAAAAAAGAAAACTAAGAACACATAACCAAAAGGCCAACAAAATTAAATAAATAAATAAAATCTGAAAAATACAAATGTAAATAAATGACAATGAAATCATTAACAAAGAGAAGACTTAAAAACATAAATGAATAATAAAAAGGAAAAAATAACAAATACATGAAGAAAACAAAATAAAAGATGCATATATAAAGAGCCTAAAAGAGAACCAAATAAAAAGGAAACTAGAAAAAGATAAATAAAATAAATATATAAATGAAAAAAAATAAGAAAAGAACAATATATGAAAATGACTATAATATACATTTTGGTAAAAAATTAAAAAATAAAGATAAACCGAAAATAACAAAAATAATTAAAAAGATAAAATAAAAATATAATAGGAAAATAAAAGGAGAAAGAGACATAACCATAGTAAGAAAATAGACAATAAATAAATATAATAAACAACAAAATAAATATACAACTACAAGAGAAGAAACAAAAACAAAATAAAAATTACACCAAAAATATAAGAAAGCAACAAAAATGAAATAATATTTCCTACCCTTCTTATTTTTTAGCACAATAGCTTCAAACTAATAAATCAATGGAGAGGGAGAATAGATAAAAACTTTGAGAAATCTAAATAGAAAGGGGGAAAAATGAACAAAAATGCATTAATATAAAGCAAGAACTAAAATAGAGGGATAGGAGAATAGCATACCTGTAAAGGAAAAAATTTTCTCTTTGTGTCTCCTCTTTTGCTCACCTCCTCTTCTTACTCGGTTTTCTCTCTCTTTTCTTTTTCTCCTTTTTCTTCTCCCTTTCTATTTCAGAACTCTCTTTCTGTCTTCTCTATTCTCTCTTTTTCTTGCTCTCACTTTTTTATTTCTAGCTCTTACATGATGGTCTCTTTTCTGTTTTTTTTCTCTATATTTTTTATCCATTGAGTCTCCCTCTATTTCTCTCTTTTATGCCTTTACCCGTTGGGTCTCCCCTTTCTTCCTTCATTTATCCTTTTTTTTTTTATTCTCTCACCTATCTTTTTATCTTTTTCTTCTTTTCTCTCTAACTCTTTTTCTTTCATCTATAGGTCCCTCTTCCCTTTGCTTTTTTTTTTTTTTTTTTTTTTTTTTTTTTTTTTTTTTTTTTTTTTTTTNTATCCTTTTATTTATTTTTTTTTCTAAAAATACCCCTTTGGACAAGTTACTAAAAATATCTCTTCTATCTCTTTAAATCTTATCCATGTGACTTTTGTTTCTTTTCTTTTCTTTTTTTTTTATTTTAAGAAGCATATTTTACATGTTTATCTCATATTCTCATTTTTCTTCTTTTTTTTTTGAAAGGTATTTAATTATTAATAAATTAAAACTTACATAAAATTGAAAGGAACCTAAATTAAAATAATTTTTCACACTTTGTAATTAAATTAATTTTTTCAAACAAAATCAAACAAATTGAAAAAGGTCCCGGACAAAATACAGTGTCTACAGTTGCCCCTCTCTACATCTTTTCTACTAGAACAACGTGTTAAGTTCTTGCTTTTGACATTTTCGTATAAGAAATATGTAAAGGCAATAGACAAATATTTTATCAGGGGAACAAAATATGAAATGTTGGTGCTCAAATCTAAAGAATAGCAAGAAATTTAAAACATGTAGGAATTTGAAAAATGGTGAAAACTTTAAATTGGCGGAAAATTTTAAATTGACAAAAAAATGTATTAGCCTAAAAATGTAAATTGGTAGAAAATTGTATTGACATGAAAATGTATTGGCAGTAAATTTTAAATTAGCATGAAAACGTATTGACATAAAAATGTATTGGCAGAAAATTTTAAATTAACATGAAAATGTATTAGCAGGAAAATGTATAGGTAAAAAATGTATTGGTAGGAAAATGTATTGGCAAAAAATGTATTGGCAGAAAATTGTATTGGAAGGAATTTTCAATTGGCATGAAAACGTATTGGCAGAAAAATGTATTGACAGAAAATTTTAAACTGACATGAAAACATATTGGTAGGAAAATGTATTGGCAGGAAATTTCAAATTGACATCAAAACGTATTGGCAGAAAAATGTATTGGCAAAAAATTTTAAATTCAAATGAAAATATAAATTGGCAGAAAATTGTATTGGCATAAAAATGTATTGCTAGAAAATTTTAAATTTCTATTTGGAACATACCTTGGTGTGTCGAGATAAAACCATAATTGATCATCTCGAGAAACATCCGGCTCAATCAAAATTTGGTCTTTCAAAATGTCAATTCGTTCATATGCACCTCCTTCCCATAGGACTTCATACCCTTCTTGTCTTTGCAAAACCATTCACTCTCTTATCCATGAATAATAAAGTCAAACTTCTTTCGACTAAACTGCATGGAGTTTTTCTCTATTTACTTCTTTTCTTCTTTCTTCGATTTTCATATTTTCTCTTCTTATTCCCCTTTTAACATTGTTATTATATCTGAAACCATACTATGATTAGGAATTTATATTTCTTTGAAATCTGCAAGCCAAGTTAGTGAGGTCCCTTTAAGAATAACTGAATATGTCATTATGAAAAATCCACTCATATTTTATTCAAAGCAAAAATTTAGTAGTTTAAAATATAGCAAATGCATAATGGAAATAAATTAATTCAATGAACTAATTTCTTTTATATAAACAAGAGGTAAAAGATTACACATTTTAGAGAAGCCAAATCAAAATAGGTGTATCATCAATACATAGAAGACAAATTGTCCCAATATAGAGATTTTATAATGTTGGACTTGCCCTAAGAAGTAGGTGTCTATGTATCCTTGAAGAGAAATCAAAGGCCACATAGTTCGAGATGAAGAATCTAGAAGCCACACGGATCCAAAAATTTTCCCTAGTTTTCAGCTCCTCAATGTCCAACTTGAGTGATTCTCATATTGCAACAAATAAAAAGTTTACTTGACTAATGAAAACATTTACCCCTCCGATGTTAGAATGCAAATTTCTCAACTTTCTCATGAATTATACTGTGTCATCAAGCTTCACCTTTGCCTCCTGGTATTGCT
Source organism: Cercis canadensis (assembly GCA_003255065.1). NCBI lineage: Eukaryota > Viridiplantae > Streptophyta > Magnoliopsida > Fabales > Fabaceae > Cercis > Cercis canadensis. The sequence continues at coordinate 99,346 of QAOA01003051.1, forward strand.
CTGTGTTTCCCTCTTGCTTAGACCGCCCTCTCAGGTTTTCAGCCTAGTGAGTTTTTTTTTTTGAATGCCCTAATTTTTGCCTAAGCTGTCCTTTAAGGTTTTCAACCTAATAGACTTTTTTTGAATGCCTTAATTTTTGCCTAGACCGCCCTTTTGAGTTTTCGGTCTAGCAGGCTTATTATTTTTTTTTTTTTTTGTCTAATTGCATTAGAATTTATAGGCCCAGGTAGCTCTTGACCTTCCATGTTTGTAAGGATTAATGCTCCACCTGAGAATGCATGTTTAACCATGTATGGCTCCTCATGAGTTAGGGCTCATTTTCCTCGAACATCTTCCTGATGTGGTTGAATCTTTTTCAACACCATATCCCCTGGTTGGAATTCTTGAGGTCGAACCTTCTTGTTAAAGGTCCTAGCCATCCTTTGCTGGTATAATTGTCCATGACAAATAGCAGTCAATCTTTTTTCTTCAATCATGTTCAATTGCTCATATCTAGCTCTCGTCTATTTCAATTCTTCCAACTCAGTTTCCATCATAACTCTAAGTGAAGGGATCTCTACTTCTATAGGAGTAATAGCTTCCATACCATATACTAGAGAATAAGGTGTTGCCCCAGTTGAAGATCGGACAGCGCAATGCGTAAGGAAGCATCTCATGCCAATCTTTAAAAGTTATCACCATCTTCTCAATTATTTTTTTGATGTTTTTATTGGTAGCCTCCACAGCTCCATTCATTTGTGGCTTATAAGGAGAGAAATTGTGATGCTTAATTGCAAATTGCTTGCACAACTTTTGTATTTCAGCACCATTCAAATTTGGAGCATTGTCGATGATGATCCTCTCAGGTTGCCTATATCAAAAAATAATGTTCATTTTTATGAATTTGACAACCGCTCTCTTGGTCACTTTAACATATGAAGTAGCTTCCACTCATTTTGTGAAGTAATTGATTGCCACTAGGATGAAACGATGCCCATTAGAGGCTTATGGATTAATGGATCCTATGACATTGATTCCCCACATTGAGAACAGCCAGGGTGTTGTCAGATTATGAAGAGGAAATCGTGGAGCATTGATGGGATTGGCAAAAATCTGGCATTTATGGCACTTTCTGAAGTAATTGATACAATATCTCTATATTGTCATCCAGTAATAACCAGCTCTTAAGACTTTTCGAGTCATCATATAACCATTTGCATGAGTGGTGCATATTCCATCATGAACAACGCTCAAAATATGACTGGCTTCATTTGCATCAACATACCGCAAGAGCATGCCATCATGACTTCTTTTATAAAGAATCTATCAACTCAAAAAGAAACCTAGCACCATACGTGGAATAGTCATTTTATCATTTTCATTTGCCCCAGTTGGGTACTCTATGAGTTTGATGTATTGTATGATATCATGATACCAAGGACGGTCATCAAGCTCTTCTTCTACATTGGAACAGTAGGCGAGCTTATGTTCTAATTTTACTTGTACAGGTTGCATCACCATTCCACAATTGAGCTTGGTCTTTATTGTCAAAGTTGCCAAGGCATCAACAAATTGATTTTTGTCACGAGCTAAATGAGAAAAAGTGATATCTTCAAATTTCTCAACCAATTGTGTCAGATATTTTTGGTACGGAATTAATTTTCAGTCTTTAGTTTGTCATTCTCCTTTCACCTAATAGATGATAAGTGCAGAATCTCCAAAAAACATGCAAAGTGCCAACTTTTAAATCCAAAGTTGCTTGCAAACCCTTCACACAAGCTTCATAGTCATCCATATTATTAGTACAATCAAATCCCAACTTGATGGCTATCGAGAATTGTTTTCCTTGTGGTGACACAATTACAACTCTTATCCCTTTCTTGTACACATTTACTGCGCTATCAAAGTATATCTTCCATCTTTCTTCTTCTTCCTTATCATCTTCTTCAATTGCAAGAATGTCCTCATCTGGAAATTCAAACTTCATGGGTTGGTACTCATCAATGGGGCTTTCAATCAAATGGTTAGCAATTATATCTTTGGTGACAACACTAGACTCCCTTCTAATCCTAGGTGAACCTAGGGCCCGGGTATAGAGCCAAAAGTGTGTGTGAGGTAGCAATGTTGGTGTATTGTGTGTCTAGGGGAAGCATACAAACCTTGTCCTACATCTACCTACTACAAGGGAAAATACATGATAAATATGCAATAGGATATACCTATCTACAAAATGCATAAATAAATAAATAGCAGAATACATATACAAATGAATTATAAACAAAATTACATAGCATAAACAAACAAATGGATAAAAGAAATACAAACGGTCATACTAAATTTACACAACTAATTTCTCAAGCTTGACTCTCAAACTTGTCCCCAGTGGAGTCGCTAAACTGTTATAACGTACCCGAAGGTTGCTACGACACGAATGATAGACTTTTTTTAAAAAAGATTAGTTTTCTAAAAGAAAACTTGGAGTCGCCACCAATTGTATTAAGAAAACAGGGAACAGTTGAAAAATCCCTTTTTAATTTAAAAAAAGCTTTGTGAACTAGACAGGGTTTGGGAGTCAGTTTGTGTATGGGGAAGGTGTTAGGCACCCCACAACACCTGTCTAAAAGACGGTTATCCAAAATTAATTATGCAAATTAGTTATGGCCAACAGTGTATTTATGTTATCCCTAAACAATTAACATACATATATAAACAAGAAAAATTAGTGAATGTAAAAAATGTCTCAAGCTTGCTTCAGTGCCTCTCCTATCAGAAGTAAGGAGCTTTGTAAGCCAATGGGTGGGGTGAGTCGTTACTATGCTATCTAAGAGAATACAATACTAGAAATGAAATGTTTATTTTTGTTTATTAGGAAAGAAAATGAAACGAGGAATTTGTTTAAAATCAGACTTGACTTGCTTCCTCTGCAAGCTCTTACGTACCCTAATTAGGGATCAAAGCCTTCATAGTTCTTTTAGAGAAAATGAAAGAAACAAAAATTTTAAAACAAAGAAAACATTTTTCCTTTTCAATTTCTTTCACTTTTTTTTTTTTATATATAAAAGGAAGAAATTAGATTAATGCAAGAAATCAAAGAACAAAGTTTTCAAAAAAATGGATCATTCTAGTCTTCCATTCCTCTCAAATAAGGATCTAAACATATATACAAATAATAAAATATCAAATATTCTAGAAATGACAAAAAGCTATTAAAACGAAAATTAAATGTGCTATGCATGCAACTAACAAGTCTTAATCTTTCCACCTGTTCATCGGATTAAGCGTTTCCAGGATGGTGCTTATCCTTACCTATGATGGATAGAGTAGGCCACCTAATATTCAAATGGATCACCCTATCATTCCATGATAAATAAGGGGCTATGGAGACTAATCACCCAATTACATTCCTAAATGTTATGCAAATGTATGAGTATAAGTATTACAATACTTGTCTCGAGGAAGTGGATTTTAATTACATTCAAAATAAAAGAATGAAACTGCTGGTCTCTGAACTACAATCAGCCTCTTTAGCTTACCAAAATTCTTCCATTCACGTATCCAACGTTGCCAACCATGGTATTCAAGGGTCACAAAGGTCAAAAAGATGAGATGAGCTAATGGAAATGAAACACATGCATGAACAACTTCCCTGAAACAGCATGCTATTATTCTCTAAAGTAATATCACAGCCAATGAATCAATAACCCAAAAGCAGCCCCAAAGATAATGCAAACAGTGCATAAAAAAACTTATAACAGTGTAGAAATTAGGTCAACTTTGGACGAAATCTGGGAACACATGCCAGGGGATCTGACCTTGAAATTTTTACACAAGAAAGGCCTATGTCTAATGGTTCTAATGAAACAAAAAGTACCCAAATCAGAGCTCTGTAGCTCAACTTAGAAGCAAAAGACCGAGGGCTGCCAAAGGAAACTGACGAACCCGAGAATTAACATGCAAGTGTTTTCTTTTCATGCTTTAATGGAATGTCATAAAATGGCCAAGTGAATCTAGAGATACATGATAGTAGGGGGCTTTCAACAAAAAAAAAATGCTCAAATTCCTCCTCCAAGAAGCACAAACCAAATTTCCTCAATACACAATGCCAATACCAACAATAAAAGCAAGAACTATGTTTTTGAAGGTTGACCCAAGAAGTTTAAACAGGGCTAATCAAAGAGAAATGACACTTCAAACATAAAATAGCCATCATTTTGACATCAAAATAGTGATAAAAATAAATCCAAACAACCACTATTTTAAGGTGAAAACAGCAATAAAAATACAATCTGAAAAATACAATTGATTTATTCCGAGAACCTCATTATGCATGCTATATAATAGATAGAATGGGTAAAGTTCTGCATAGTTCATTTCCCCAACTCTTAATGAACAGAGGAAAAGATGTCTTAATCTTCAAGAGTGACTCAGTTGATAGTATCTCACAGTTTTATAAAATTTGAATTGACTGAATCAATGAGGTGTGGTGCATATCTCTGGAATTTTGAGCTTTTGAAACCACATAACATAAATTAAAAGTTGAAACTTTCACTGTACATTGTGAAGTACTAATAAACCAATCTGGTGCTTGAACTGGAGAAACGGTAGGGGTAAGAGTTAGATGTTCAAACAAGGTTCCAGATTAGTCTATGACTAGTCTTTCTTAAATCAATTTCTAATAAGAAATTGGACTTCCCCTTGCAATGAATCCTTTTCTTTCCCCAGTTAATCTGCTTCTGTCTGGGAAAGTCCTGCATTTTAGAAAAGTGTACTTTTTTTTTTTTTTTTTTTTTTAAGAAGAACTATATTGGGTAGACTCAAGGATTATTTCGCCCCAAAAACCCACTTAAGCTCCATAGGTATAAAGATCTATGCTAATGAAATCTTATCTCAGTCAAGCTTTCAGTATCTAATGCTATTCTGTGTAAGCTGCACTTTTTTTTTTTTCTTCTTTTCCCTTTTGGACTAGCAGTTAATTGTGTTTGATGCTGCTCCTTGCGAACTGATTTTTCTTTCTTCCTTTTTCAAGTGGTTGATCTTTTTTTTTTTAATTGAAATCTGAAACTAATTTAGGCAGCTGAAAATTCTCTCTCCCCCCNCCCCCCCCTCGAGGGAAGGTTCTTATTTCCAGTCATTTACCATATTGATTGAGCTTTCCTTAATCAGCATGGACTCTCAATTGACATAACTGTTCATTCACTTTCTAGGATCAAATGGCACCAAGATGGAAAGGAAAAGTTCTGAAAGCTAAAAAGGATGCAGAAGCCAAAGCACTTGAAGAACCCATGTCAAAGATAATATCTCAGCTTGAGTCTTCTCTAGTTCAATTAGATGCTAGTGGATTCCTCTGTGATAAGAGCGTATTCATAAAAGTGGGAGCAGAACAAACTGATCTGCTTGGTCATGCATGCATTGGTCAATTTGTGAATACAGTTGACAATGATAAACAGGGGTTTCAATTAGGCTTGGAGGAAGCCTTCTACCTTTGCTATTCCTTGAAATGCCTCAAGATTAAAGTTGGTGATAGTCCTCAGAATGATGAAGAGCTATGGAATTATATGAAGTCCAAGAAAAGAACATTCCCTTCTTTTTACAAGGCTTATTCTCATCTTCGAATGGAAAATTGGGTTGTGAGGTCAGGAGCTCAGTGTGGTGTAGACTTTGTTGTCTATCGCCATCATCCTGCTCTGGTTCATGCTGAGTATGGTGTACTTGTTTTATCAGCTGGGGATGATAATGATCTAAATGGAAGACTGAGAGTATGGTCTGATTTTCATTTCACAACTCAACTCCTTGGTAGTGTTGCGAAAACTTTAATAGTTTTGTACATCAATAAAAATGGTAATACTGATGTCTCTCCATTATGTTTGACAAGATACACTGTTGAAGAGTGCACATTCACAAGATGGAATCCAGAAGAATGCCGTGAATGAAGAAGGGTGTATAAACATTTATAACAGAACCAAACCAAGTAAGAATTAGGCATCAGAGGCATCTGTGACCCATTATACAAATTTCGGCAGCTTCCAAACGTAAACATAAATGAAGAATTCATAATTTTTTGATGCTCTCAAGACATCTAGAGAAATGGGATTTGATCCTTTGAAAACATCTTTTCTGAAGCCACCAAAGTGCTTGTGAGGATTAATAAAGCAAATTGTGAATCAAGATTGGGGCTTAATGAGAGGTGGGACGGGGTTGGTCCTGAGATAGCTTTCAGAAAGCATCCGCTCTATATAAGGCTCTCAGAAGAGAAGATTATGAAACCAAGGAGTTTCATAGTAAAGGATATGGGTTTGCCATCCGAAGATATTTCTAGTCTCCCAAGGGTTCTAGCCTCCAGCTTGGAGAAGGGGATTATCCCTAGATGCTCAGTTATGAAAATTTTGAAATCAAAGGATCTGGTCAAGAATAATTTGCACCTAGCTTCCTTGATTATGTTGGGCGAGAAAAAATTTCTGAAGAACTTCAAGACCCGTTTAGAAGAAAAATTGCCTCTACTATATATAAAGGTCAGGCTGATCCTCAGGATGTGCTTCAGTCTTAGGAGGTGAGAGTTCCAGGAAATACTCCTAGAGGGGGGGGGGGGGGGGGGGGGGGGNTAGGAGTTGTTAAAAATTGCTCATAAAAAACGAATTCAAATCACATATTTGTTTAAGAACTGGTTCTCACAAACTAGTTCTTAAAAACTAGTTCTACGTCAGATACCAGATTTGAATAGAGCAGAATAACTTAGCACATCATAAAGAACAACAACAGAAAATTATCCAGAGAAATCAAAGATGAAGACATAGAAGATTCACAAGTGTAAATAGCTCAAAATTAAAGAGATGAAGGGAAAGAGAATCTGCACAAATCTTTATAGTGGTTCAGCTTAAAAAGCCTACATCCACTTCTCCCACAAATGGGGTTCCACTATTCTTTCAAGTTATTTGTTCAAGCTTCACAAGTTTATTTTTCCAAGCTTCTCCAAGCTTAACAACAAGTTTATTTTTCTAAACTTTTCCAAGCTTAACCATGGTTTTTGTTTCTCAAGCTCACTATGAACTCACTCTCTCTAACTCTAGAGATCACTCTCATGGATTTCTCCCATAAAAATCCAAGATACAAAACTCAAGTATTTTGTTGTAGCCCCAAGAAGAAACTCTCTCAAAGAGTAGATATTTTATAATAAAAATCTTGAAGCATGAGAAGATAGCCGAGAGGAAGAAGAAGAGCAAAGCTCTCAACAATGGGTTCCTTCTCTCTCTAGAATATTTTCTTCTTTCTTCACTTCATGCCTTTTTCAAAGCCTTGAAAGTCTTCTTTTTTATTATTTGCTTTCTTGTGTTTTCTTTCTTGTGCACGTGAGGTCTTCACAAAAGGTTAGGAGAGGTCTTGAAACCTTTTCTCTTCTCTAGGAATATTTTCTTCTTTAGGAATATTTTCTTCTTTCTTCACTTCATGCCTTGCTGAAGCCTTGGAAGTCGTCTTGCTTTATTTGCTTCCTTGTGCACGTGAGGTCTTCACAAAACGCTAGAAGAAAGTTTTACCACTTGCTAACACAAGACCCATTATGCATTATGGCTTTTTGTCCTTTTTGTGAGAAATTCTTTCTTTGTGTAAGAGAGTAGATAGGCTTTTCTTGAAGAATGGACTTGTCAAAGAGCACTTGAAAAAAAGTAACCTTCCATTCTCTAAAAGTACAACTCTTAGTCAGCTTGTAAAAAGGGAAGTTTTGCTGGAAAGTCCTTGACAAGCCTTGTCCACCTCAGTAAAGTTCGGAGCTCATCACACAGGCAAGAACTGGTTCTTAAGAACAAGTTCTTCAAGTCTTCACTTGAAGATTGGGCTGGATAACAACTTAAACAACATAATAAAGATTAATAGCAACTAGACAAACAACACATATAAAAAATAACAAGGCACAAGACATTATTGTTATCATTAAAACAAGATCAGAGACTTGTGGGGCTAACAATCTCCCCCTTTTTGATGATGACAATAATGTGTTTGAGAAAAGCTCCCCCTGAAAATATGCCAACTAGAACTGAGGGAGTTTTCACAAAAGATCTGTTCAATATCAAGAAATTATACCAAGGCAATTCAAACAGTCTAGTTCACATAATTTCTCCCCCTTTGGCATTATCAAAAAGATAGGGGTAATAATATATCAGAGCATTATAACAATTAGAATGAAACATTAATACCTCAAAACATTTGATAAACAACTCAAGTAATGTCAAGATGGATGATGCATGTATGACAACAAAATCAATAGGTTGAAAGAATGTCCACCTATTCTACATTCACAACTGAAATTTTATCCAAAGACAACCAAAATAATGAGATAATGCTAATCAGAAGAAGATGATGAATGAGATGCAATGAGAACTTCCAATTGAGCTTTAATGACTGCCATATCCTTTTCCATAGCTACCAGTCGAGCATTTGAGTTAAAAAATAGAATAAATACCATTATAAATTCAAGAGATTCTCTATGAACAAAAGTCAAGCAGACTATGAACTGATATATAATGCATGATATGCAAAATAAAGTAGAACATAAAAATGCTGGAGAACACTCAAGTTAACTACATAACTGAAGCTTTAACAATGAAAGTTAGAAATATAATCATAAGAAGTAGATGGTTTTGAAACTTTCAAAGCTGCCAACTATTTCTTTGTGAGGACCAATTCTTTTTCAACCATAGACAAGTAGTTTAGCAAAGCAAACAAACACTATAGTCTTAAAACAGTTGAGATGTTATCCAATCTGATTAGCTAAGGTAGCAGGCTTGACAATTGCTATCCATTCCACTTGATCAACCAATTGGTAGGAAGGAATTGGTTGTGGTTGGGTTTTTTTTTTTTTTTTTTTCTTCTTTGTGGATTTGAAAGAATTAGGTACAACAGGAGCACGTCTCTTTAAAGAGCTAGCAGAAGTAATTGATTCTTGATATGGCTTCCAATTTTGGGCAGAAGTTGGGTAGAGCTAGGTTTGCCAATGTTTTGGTTATGGGGTCAAAGCAATGTATGGAAGGAGGTTTTCCTTGGCCTCTAAACTCAGGAAAATCACAAAAATATGTCATTGCATCATCAGAAGGAAGTAAATCAAAGGGTCAAACCTTCTGTACAAACTTGTAGTCCCCAATAATAGGCAATTTAAGCACACTAGCAAGCACTTTTTTAGTCAACAGAATTTTTACCACAGCCACAAACTTTGAAGATAGATCATGCAAAAATTAGAACCTTGCAAAAGCTGAATATGAGCAAAAAAATAAGTTGATTACTTTTGCTAGTAGAGATTCATCTAGCTTCAATATTTCAGACCAGCTCATCTTAGCAAACATCCTCTCAACAACTTTGGTGGAAGAATTCTTGGATTCCCAAGTTACTATGCAGCTTTACTTTTAAACAGAGAGGTGGAAGCACTTGCAACCCTTGGAGTAAATGCAGTTTTTTTGGCTTTTCATCTTTAATTTTCTACTCTTTTCAGATGGTATTGGTTGAGGCTCTTTCTCATGAGCAAGCTCAGGAACCAGTTGAGGTTCTTGTTCTTGATCTGAATCAGTTTCAATTTGAAAGGAAGAAGCAGATTTTGGATCAAAAATAGGTTCAAATTATTCTGAAATGGATATTGGTTCTGCATGGGAAGGGTGAGCAATTGCTTTGCCTTTACACTTACCCATCATTCTTTAGCTTATTCTTCTATTCAAAAACTTAAGTTGCTGGTTGCCTTGCTACACAATGCGGAAGTTGAACAAAAAAAGTGGCAAACACAAGAACAAAGAAAGAGTGTACAAGGTGAATAAAATATGCATATAAAACACATTAGGACAAGATTCAAATGAGGAAGAAGATAATATAATGAATGGCAATGGTGCGCTTGCAAAGGGTGGTTTAAAGACGTGTGCATTTTAGCCAAAGGCTAGAAAATGCAGGCTAAAAATTCAGCCTAGAACGATTTAATGACAAACCAGCCCAAGAGAAATGAAAGAAATCTTTTAAAGAAATAGTTCAACATATCAGCCCAAGAAAGATAGCCAGATCCTTTTAAAATAAAAGGCTTAGCAAGATGTCAGTCCTTTAAAAAAAAAAAATTGGCAGCCCAAAATTGAAATATCTCACAGGTTCAAAACTGGTTCTGGGCATAAATAACTTTGTCTAAATATTCCACAAATCTTTGCCAAATTTTCAGAAGCATACCAAGAGAAATTGAATATTAACCAGCCTTTTCTTGACAAACAAAGAAAGACAAAGAAAGTAAAATGATATGCATATGTACAAACACAATGCAAGTAGCCATATCTCATTAAGACAAGTTTATCATGTCTAGCTCATGTCTAACAAAACAGAATTTATTTTCAATCAAATGCTTAGTAAAGATGTCAGAAATTTGATCATCAACACTAACAGAAAATAATTCTATATCACCCTCAATGATATGATCTCTAAGAAAATGATGTTTGGTCCTAGAATGTTGAAATGGATTTCTTGCAATATTAATACCACAAACATTATTACACAACAAACACATTTTGTCTAGAACAATACCATAGTCAACCAACCGTTGTTTCATCCAAAGCATTTATGAACATCAAAGTCCAGCCACCATGTACTCAGCTTCAGCTATTGATTGAGCAACTGAACTTTGTTTCTTAGATTGCCAAGAGACCCATGCTCCTCTAAGAAACTAACAACCTCCACTTGTGCTCTTTTGATCCATGGAATAACTAGTATAATCAGAATCTTTTGCATTGTCCATGCTAAAATATTTGAGTAGCTCTCTTGTGTATTTAGACTGATTAATGAAGATTCCATCTTTGATTTGCTTCCCTTGAAGTCCAAGGAAGAAGTTAAGTTCCCCCATCATACTTATCTCAAATTCACTCTTCATTAGAATCTCAAAATCCTTGCATATCTCATCATTAGTTGATCCAAAGATAATGTCATCAACATAAATTTGAACTATCATAATATTATGAGATAATCTTTTAGTGAACAAAGTAGTATCAACTTTCCCTCTTAAAAAAACATTTTTCATGAGAAATTTACTGAGTCTATCATACCAAGCTCTAGGAGCTTGCTTAAGACCATAGAGAGCTTTGGAGAATTTATACACATGATTAGGAAAGTCTAAGTTTTCAAAACTAGGAGGCTGTTTAACAAACACTTCTTCACTGATATAGCCATTTAGAAAAGCACTTTTCACATCCATTTGAAAAACTTTAAATCCTTTGAAAGATGTAAATGCGAGAAACATTCTAATAGTTTCTAATCTAACTACAGGAGCGAAAGTTTCTTTAAAGTCTATACCTTCCTGCTGATCAAAGCTTTGAGCTACCAGCCTTGCTTTATTTCTCACAATCTTCCCTTCCTCATCAAGCTTGTTTCTGAAAATCCACCTTGTACCAATGATTGAGTAACCTTTTGGTTCAGGTACAAGAGTCTAGACTTGATTTCTTGAGAACTGATTCAGCTCTTCTTACATTGCCATGATCCATACTTCATCTTGTAATGCTTCACCAATTTTGGTAGGCTCGGATAGAGATAAGAGAGCCAAGTATACATGCTTGTCCAGAAGAGATGCTCTTGAACTGATTCCTCTTTCCAAGTCACCAATCATCTTTTCAATTGGATGATCCTTTAACATTCTGGTTACTTTTGATAGTGAGTCTTTCAAATTTTTCTGTGGGGCTTCTTCATGAATTCGTTCTGAAATGACTAGCTCTATGTGAATCGAATCACATGGAATTTGCTCTGCTGTCTTCTCTTGGCTGATCTCTACCTTAGAAGATTGTTTGATGCTATCCTGTACTAAGTCATTATCCTCAAGAATATTTGAAGTCAAAGAACAATTAGATTCATCAAAAAACACATGCATTGATTCTTCTACAATAAGAGTTCTTTTGTTAAAGACTCTATAGGCTTTACTTGACAAAGAGTAGCCCAAGAAAATAGCTTCATCAGATTTTCCAAAATGCTCTTTTTATTATTCAGCACAAAATATTTACATCCAAATGCATAAAAGTAGCTCACATTAGGTTTTCTCCCTTTCCAAAGCTCATATGGAGTTTTCTTTAAAACAAGCCTAATCAAGCATCTATTTAAAATATAGCATGTTGTGTTTATAGCTTCAGCCCAAAAATCTTTTGGCAAATCATTTTCACATAACTTGGTTCTGCCCATCTCAACAAGAGTTCTATTTTTCCTTTCAACCACACCATCTTGTTGGGGGGTTCTAGGACATGAAAGATTATGGTGGATTCCTTGTTCTTCACAAAAGTTTTGAAATAACTTATTTTTCAAATTCTCCACCATGATCACTTCTAATTGAGGTAATAGCAAAACCCTTTTCATTTTGGACTCTTTTGCTTAAACTTTCAAAAATCTCAAAAGTGTTATCCTTATGAGCAAGAAAGAAAACCCAAGTGAGCCTTGAAAAATCATCCACAATAGCTAAACCATATTTCTTTCCACTTAAACTTGATGTAGATGCTGGTCCAAAGAGATCCATATGGAGAAGTTTGAGTGGCTAAGAAGATGACAATTCTTTCTTAGATTTGAAGGAGGATTTGATTTGTTTACCTTGCTGACAAGTAGCACAAATCTTGTCTTTTTCAAACACTAGTTTAGGTAAACCAAAAAACTACTTCCTTTTTAGAAACTTTGGAAAAAAGTTTAAAATTTGCATGTCCAAGTCTTCTATGCCACAACCAAGAATTATTACTTTGAGAAGAAAAAAACAGGTTTTCCTTTTTGAATTCAATGAGTCTTCATACACAATATACACATTGAAACTTCTTTGACCAACAAATAAAACATCATCAGAATTTTTCTTATGAAGGATGCAATGAAGAGTTTCAAAAATGATTTTATGACTTTTATCACAAAGCTAACTTATGCTCAACAAATTATACATCAAACCTTTGATCAAGTAGACATTGTCAATGAGTAAATTAGAAGAAATTTTGATTTTACCTAATCCGACAATTCTACCTTTGCTATTGTCACCAAAAGAGACATCTCCCAAATCCATTTTGTTAGAGGAGACAAACCTTGAAGGATCTCCAATCAAGTGTCTAGAGCAGCCACTATCCAGATACCAATGATCACTTTTGGCTTGATAGCAAACCTGCAAGAAGGTTAAAGACATTTTGGTACCCAAACTTCTTTGGGTTCTTTCATGTTAGAAGCAAATGTGCCTTTAGGCACCCATACCATTTTTCTTGCAGCACAAAGTTTTTTATAGGAGCAAGTATTATGAAAATGTCCTACACTCCATAGTAAAAACAAGTTGCTTTAGAAAAGAAATGTGAGGAGGAAGTTTTGACAAAAGAGTTTTTAGAAACCTTTGAAGTGATAGGTTGAATATAACCTAAATCAGTTCTGTCATTGCTTACTCTTTGCTTTCCTAAAATGGAATTCAAATTATTTCTTCCCTTAACAAACTTAGCTAAGTCTCTAGACAGTTCATTTACTTTTCTTTTCAGTTTGTCATTTTCATTATTGAGAGAAGAAGTAGAATGATTTTCCTTTTCAAGAATGTCATTTTGATGCTGAAGAGTTTCAAGTCTATTAGCCAAAGCAACATTGTCTTTTTCAAGTTCATCAATCACATTAATCTGAATTTTTATGATTTTCTTAAGAGCAGTAAGTTTAGCTAATCTTTTCTCATAATCAAAGGCCAAATCATCAAAGGCAAGACTTAGTTCATCATAAGTAAGAAGGAGTTCAAGGTCTAGATCAATTACCTCACATTTCTCACCATTTCCTTCAACATTAGCCATCAAGCAGAAGTTGGCAATGTTTTCCTCATCAAAATCTTCACTATTGGAGGTTGAGTCTTCATCACTCCAGGTGGCCATCATTGCCTTCTTTTTGCCCCTTTTGAAGTGATTTTTCTTCTTGAGTTTTGGACATTCAGGTTTGATGTGTCCTGGCCTTTTGCACTCATAGCATATGAAGGCTTCCTTGTTGCTTTCTCCTTTGGTGAAGTCTTCATAATTTTTCGGTGAAAATCTCTTCTTCTCCTCTCTTTTCTTCATCAATTCGAGAACCTTCTTTGTAACCATTTCCACATCATCTTCACTGGAAACTTGTTCTTCCTCAGCACTTGTCTCTGGAGCTGTAGAGGTGAAAGCTAAACTCTTCTTTCTTTCTTCCATTCTGACCTCCTTTAGGAAGAGCAACATTTGATGTGATTCCAGAGTTCCTCTAAGTTGATCAATGGACATATCATTGGTCTCTACATATTGGAGTAGAACAGTCACTTTGGATTCCCATTTATCAGACAAGCACCTCAGAAGCTTCTTCACTTGTTCTTGTTGAGTATAAACCCTTCCAAGTCCTTTGAGATTATTTATGATATTGAGAAATCGAGCAAAAAATATCTCAAGAGGTTCATGTTGCTGCATATGGAACATCTCATATTCTATAGAGTATATATCAATTTTTTCTTCCTTAACATGACTTGTCCCCTCATGTATTGCAATGAGCCTATCCCACATCTCCTTTGCAGTATTACATGAGGCAATATGCTCATATTCCTTAGCAGATACAGCACACACAATATTGTACCTAGCTTTGGAATTAAGGGTGAACTTGAGCTTATCTACAGCAGTTAACTCTTTTTCCTCTTTAGGAACTTCAACTCCATTTTCAATTTTTGTTGGATGTATGAGTCCATGTCTCACAGTCTGCCAAACCTCATAATCGATAGCCTCAAGATATATTTTCATCTTGTACTTCCAGTAAGGAAAATTTTGACCATTGAAGAATGGAGGTTTGAGAGAACAATGTGAATTCTGGTTGTTCATGGTACCTGCAACATAACTAAATATGATCTTTAGCTCTTGGTTAGTTAGACCAGCAAAGATTAGAAGAGCACAAGCTCTGATACCAATTGAGAGTTGCAGGAAATACTCCTAAAGGGGGGGGGGGGGGGGGGGGGNGGGGGGGCGGGTGAATAGGAGTTGTTAAAAATTGCTAATAAAAAATGAATTCAAATCACATATTTGTTTAAGAACTGGTTCTCACAAACTAGTTCTTAAAAACTAGTTCTACGCCAGATACCAAATTTGAATAGAGCAAAATAACTTAGCACATCATAAAGAACAACAACAGAAAATTATCCAGAGAAATCAGAGACGAAGACAGAGAAGATTCACAAGTATAAATAGCTCAAAATTAAAGAGATGAAAGGAAAGAGAATCTGCACAAATCTTTATAGTGGTTCAACTTAAAAAGCCTACATCCACTTCTCCCACAAATGGGGTTCCACTATTCTTTCAAGTTTATTTGTCCAAGCTTCTCCAAGCTTTACAAGTTTATTTTTCCAAGCTTCTCCAAGCTTGACAACAAGTTTATTTTTCTAAGCTTCTCCAAGCATAACCATGGTTTTTGTTTCTCAAGCTCACCATGAACTCACTCTCTCCAACTCTAGAGATCACTCTCATGGATTTCTCCCATAGAAATCCAAGATACAAAACCCAAGTGTTTTGTTGTAGCCCCAAGAAGAAACTCTCTCAAAGAGTAGATATTTTACAATGAAAATCTTGAAGCATGAGAAGATAGCCGAGAGGAAGAAGAAGAGCAAAGCTCTCAACAATGGGTTCCTTCTCTCTCTAGAATATTTTCTTCTTTCTTCACTTCATGCCTTTTTCAAAGCCTTGAAAGTCTTCTTTTTTATTATTTGCTTTCTTGTGTTTTCTTTCTTGTGCACGTGAGGTCTTCACAAAAGGTTAGGAGAGGTCTTGAAACCTTTTCTCTTCTCTAGGAATATTTTCTTCTTTCTTCACTTCATGCCTTGCTGAAGCCTTGGAAGTCTTCTTGCTTTATTTGCTTCCTTGTGCACGTGAGGTCTTCACAAAACGCTAGAAGAAAGTTTTCCCACTTGCTGACACAAGACCCATTATGCATTATGGCTTTTTGTCCTTTTGTGAGAAAAAGTTTTACTTTGTGTAAGAGAGTAGATAGGCTTTTCTTGAAGAATGGACTTGTCAAAGAGCACTTGAAAAAAAGTAACTTTCCATTCTCTAAAAGTACAACTCTTAGTCAGCTTGTAAAACGGGAAGTTTGGCTGAAAAGTCCTTGACAAGCCTTGTCCACCTCAGTAAAGTTCGGAGCTCGTCACACAAGCAAGAACTGGTTCTTAAGAACAAGTTCTACAAGTCTTCACTTGAAGATTGTGCTGGATAACAACTTAAACAACATAACAAAGATTAATAGCAACAAGACAAACAACACATATAAGAAATAACAAGGCACAAGACATTATTATTATTATCAAAACAGGATCAGAGACTTGTGGGGCTAACAGGAGGTTCCACTATGCTATGATCATAACATGTCTACTTCAGTTCTGCTATACTTTCGTGCTCAATTTGACTTCCAATTGGCTATCTATGTTATTTAGTTTCTGGTTGAAAGTTTGAGTAATTGATTTATACTATAGTATAAAGCAATGACAAAATGCATAATAAATAGAAGCCTCTTCATTAATAAAATTATATCTTGCTTTCCAAAACAAAATTCTATACTACACTGCTAAAAAGGAGAGTTACTAACCTTGATTATCATGAGTTGAAGTTTATGATTCGTTTTGTTATATCATAATTCATGGTAAAGTTACTATTAATGTTGGTCTTATACTGATGACTAGGGATCTAGACTCCTGGTGTCCTATACTTGGACTTGATATGACCCCGTAACCCTATTTTTGGCACCTGAATACATCATATTCTTTTCAAGTTTGGCTTGATTGCAGCTATAATGGATTCCCACAAGTCTTTGGTTCATATATGTTAGGGAAATTTTATATTGGATCACTTGGACCTTCTCCCGGCATGTATTATGAAAATAAAAATGTGATGGATTGGTACCTATCAAATTTAACAAAATGGACTTGCCACACATAATTTTTCTAATAGACTGATTAGGGCATGTTATTATTCAGGGCTTTGTTACTATTCACCTATTTTTATCTGCTACTCTGTTGGCAGCATTTTTGGCAACTATTTTTTGGCAATTATTTGCTAAAGAAAGTGGTTTGGGTAGAAAATATTGTAGCAGCTGCTTAAAATAAGAGTAAAACCAATTTTTAGTCCTTGAAAAATGCAGCCTCTGACAAATTCGTCCTCAAAAAATTTTCGGTGACAAATTGGTCATTGAATTATTATTTCGCTGACAAATTAATCTTCTGGTAGGCAATATCAGTGAAAAGAAAATGAGGGCTTAGACATAGCTAGGCAAGATCAGTGAAAAAAAATTTAGGAAAGGGGTCTACAGGGGTCTATAACTTTTCTCATTAAAGTACCAGATGACTAATTTGTCAGACAGAATAATAATTCACAGACCAATTTGTCACTGAAAATTTTTGGAGGACAAATTTGTCTATAGCTGCATTTTCTAAGGACTAAAAAAGGGTTTTACTCTTAAAATAATTACATCGTAGTGGAAGCTGGATTTGTACTTGGTGAAACTTGTTCTTTATCATTCTAGGCACCAATAAAACTCATGCTTTCTCAAAATGGTAATGTTATTTTGTGGCTCCTGAGCAAGATGATAAGTCTAGTTGTTATTTTGAATGATGTCAGATTTTCTGCCAAACCTGTTGGTGCACACAGTATATGATGTTTCTGGAACCGGATAAAAGGGGGTTTTTCAATGACAAATTTTTGTAAAAGTATATCTCTCTAAAGCAGGTCTCAAGAGACTATTGAAAGCTTCTTTTTCTATAGATAGTAGTGCCTCTATTCTGCACTAGTGATAATTTGAGAAGATGTAGCTATGTGCAAGTGTGTTTTACTTTAGTAAAAGGATGTCTAAATTATGTCTGCCATCCTTTGAAGACATATTTTTATCAGTGTGGATGTGGCCAATAGAATCTGGTTTTCCTTGAGTTAGGTTTGGGTGGAGTTAGGTTTGGGATGTGCAGGTATTAAACTATCTGGTGGTATGTACCTAAAGTGTTTCAATTGCTAGAAAGATTTAAAAAGATATTTGTGTTTATCTTTGTTTTCTTCTTAGGCTTTGGCTTCTTTCATGTGCTCTTAGATGTTGTTAGCTTATTGTTTCTTTCTCTTAAAGTATGTATTTTATTCAAACTGCATGAATGGATCCTTTTTGTAAAAGTCCTCTCTGCATGGTTTTGTATCATTTGCATCTCTTCACGAAATTTCAACTGTTGATTAATTTCATAAATATACTAACTGTCTTGGCCAGAGGAACAGTTCTTATTAGTCCCAAAATGTGGACATAAAAAAAAAATTGAATGAACTTTTTTTCCTCCATCTTACACCTCATTCATACTAATGCATTAAACATTTTTTTGCAGAAACATTGGGATTAAATCTATTAACAAGTACTAAACGGCTTGTGCTTAATCATCCTCTTGGTTTGTAAGTTGTGTTTGAAGTCAGAATAATAACCAAAGTAATAAAAATAAAATGTCTAACATATTTAATTAAATAATTGTATTCAATTTATAAAAAAAATAAAAAAATCTCTCACGATATTTGTACTACTAATACAAAATGCATTTTAAAGGACCATTCCCTTTAATAATGCTTTTTGTAGAAATATTTCCGTTAATAGGATAGTGTTGCAACTATTTTCTTAAATGGGTTACTCTTAAAACTATTTCCTAAAATTTGTTACTTTTATTTTTTAATAATTTTTAAAGAAAACCAAGTGGTCCCCTTTTGGTCCCTAATAGAAATTTTAATTGCTAACAAGGTGTGCCCAATTTTTGTTTGCTACTGAAAACTTTTTTTTTTTTTTTTACAAATGACATAAATTCTAGTTCCTAAACACAAATTATACACAAGGCTTTGATACCAATTTCAAAAAAACATACACACTAATTTTAAACACTTTCAAGCGAAATCAAAAGTTTCAACTTTTCTAATAATTAAACTTCTTTCAGTTTTAAGTCTACAATAAGCTTAGAAAGTGTTCTTCAATTGATTAAAACATACCTATGGGTAGTTCGTCCACCAAGCTTCGTCTGTTGTTCTTCAACTATAGACCTTCTCTCCTACCTCGACTAGGAATCACCTTAACACTGCAACTTCTTCTTGTAATCTTTATTACAGATTCTTCTCAATATCAGGAATAGGATGTAAGGAAGTTTCGCAGAATCCTATTCTTATTTGGTTTGAGGACTTTTGGAGATTATGGCTATGAATTATAAAAATCCAACACCAACCAAAGATACAAAGGAACATTTCTTTTATTGATGATAGCTTTAATAAGCATATAGACTCTACTCCCTTTGGACTAAAGGAAGTTTTTTTTTTTTTTAGAACATCGCTTCTCTCAACATACTTAGCTTTCTTTTTATCACACTCTACTTGACCCTCTTTTACAAGACGCAGTCCATTTCCCTTTTATAGACAAAAGAGTGGACTTCAAACTTCGGATTCAACACTTAACAAAATAAAAGATAAGATTCAAGCACTTTGCATGAGTGCTCTGGTACTATACAAGAGTCACAAGACTCAACTGTTCCTTCACCTGATTCTACTATCTTACAAGAGTTTTGTCATAGATTCTTTAGAAGATGATTCAGAGATGGCAGTTGATAGTGACAACTCATCCTTCCATCTAATTTACAATGTTGTCCCATGCATCTGCATCAAATATGTTGTCATTCCATCCATGCTCATTCGCATGCATGTCGCCAAGTGTGTCTTCGTTATCATGCATATTTCCAAGTGTTTCTTCATTATCATGCATGTTGCATCTGATTCATTATACATGAAAGTGCTATCATGTCACCTCAGTCCATGCTCCAAAGAAGTCTTTCAAGGCTTCATGGCATTCCTTAGCCATCTCTACTGCTAAGTTGGCTATTCTTTTTCTGATATATCTGGATTTTTTGGTGATTTATCCAAAATTCTCTTCTCATTTTTCTTTGAAAAATAATTCTTTCTGTTGCTGAGAAAGTCTTCCAGTCCTTTTGCAAGAGAGCAAAATAGTGATTGACCAATTCATGAGCTTTTAATAATGCAATAATTTTTTCATTAAGGTCTTTTACCTCTTTTTCATAAAATAGATTTGCAGGCCCCTCATTTTTCTGCAGTCTTACAATGTGAGAGCTTGGAAAGAATTGAGTTTCTTCTCCCCATTCTGGAGGGACACTAAAGATTATCATAGTGAACTTTTACCAACAACAATGTTGTCTCTCCCATTCCAAAGTATCTTGAATAATTTGTCAATTTCAAAACTAGTGAAAGAAATTTTTCTGAGTAGTCCTTGTTCAAACAGCCAGGCAGCTTGATATGGAGGCCAATCACCATCTATTATCCACCAATTATTTCCATCTTCAAATAAACGATACATTCTAGGTTGATCTTGGCTTGGATCTGCATTCAAGACTTCATAAGCTTAGAGCCATTCTTGCATAAGCGTTGGCTTTGTAGTTAAAATATTTTCTTGAATGTCAAATGGCATGAATTTCTGCATGTTTTTAAGAACAGCTTCCCATTGATGTGAGAGCCACACCTTGTGGGGGGTTAATAAAGGCAAATAATAACCAGTAACATAAGAAACATTTGCTTTGTCTTTAAAGATAATTTTTTTCTAATAAGTTTTCAATTTGAGCTTTTGCAGTGGAAACCATCTACAAATCTACATATTCCGCCTAGTGGTTTATGCTTTCTTCAACTAATTTTATCCTTAAGACTAGTGATTCATCATCCATATTTGCTTCAAGTTCTTTGGATAGAATCAAGTCCTCTAAGACTTTTAGCAACTTGTTTATTTTTCCCCGTATTGAGAAATCAGTATGTATAGAGAGTTTTTCCATCACCTGGTAGCAGGTTTTTTCAATCAGAACCTTTTGAGATCTTAATTCGATTCCCTCTATAAGTGCCATCATAATATTTTTTGCATCTTGGTTGCGAGATTCCTCAGCCATTTGTTTCAATCCCATTATTTGGCTTCTTTTCGAACTTGAAGGATCCATTTCTTGTAAAGTATACACAAGTTCTCTTGTTAGAGCATCAGGCAAATAATTTTTCTCACTTTTTATGTGTTCTATCTTGAATTTGAATTGTCAAAACCATTGTTGCCATCTAAGCAATCTTCTTTGCTGCATACACTTATCAAGATTATTCTTAATAAAAGCTATGAAATTTTTATTATCCGTTCTTATAAGAAACTCTCGAGGAGATAAAAATATTTCAAACTTTTCTATTCCTCTTTTAACCGCTAATAATTCCTTTTCATGGCTGTGATAATTCTTTTCAGCTAGTTTAAAAGTGCCATTGGCATAAGTGCTTAACTCTTCTTCGTCAGATTGCTTATTTCTTGCTTTTAATATAGCACTCCAATAATTTTCAGAAGCATCGATTTCTAATATCATGAAATCTTCTTCATTAGGCTTTTTTAACCTTGGAATATCCTTTACTTCTTGCTTTACCTTTTGTATATACTGACTATCCTCTCCTGTCCAGCTCTATTCTTTGTTTTCTTAAGTTTTTCTTGTAATGGATTTCTTAGCTCTGCTAATTTTTTTTAGAGTAAAACCCTTTCTTAGTCTTTGAAAAATGCAGCTACTGACAAATTCATCCTCCAAAAATTTTCGGTGACAAATTGGTCCTTGAATTATTATTTTGTCAGACAAATTAGTCCTCCAGTACTTTAATGAGAAAAGTTTTGGACCCTGCAGACCCCTTTCCTAAATTTCTTTCACTGATCTTACCTAGCTATGTTTAAGCCCTCCTTTTCTTTTCACTGAACTTGCCTACCAGAGGACTAATTTGTCAGCAGAATAATAATTCAAGGACTAATTTGTCACCGAAAATTTTTGGAGGACAAATTTGTCAGTGGCTACATTTTCCAAGGACTAAAAATCCATATGTTAAGCATCCTAAAAATCTCTGTAGCTGCTTTTATCTTCTATTTTATCAAGAAATTGATGTATCTTTTCTAGCATATGAGGTTGCATTTCCACATTTCCTTGTTCTAAAGTTAATCCTAAGAACTCAATCCTACTCTTTTCTAATACCATCTTTTTCTTTGAATTTTGCAGCAACCTGCATTAAATGTTTTCTGTGTTCATTCCGATTTTTGCTAAAAACTAAAATATTGTCCACATATACTACACAGAATTCTCTAAGATCTCGAAATATATTATCCATTCTTCTTTGGAATATTTTTGGAGCTACACTTAACCCAAAAGGTATAGATAATTCTTCCATTTTAATTTGCCAATAACCAAATTTACAATCAAATTTACTAAAAATATTACCTTCTTGAATGCTATTTAGCAAAACTTCTTTATTTGGAAGATAATAACCATCAAATTTAATTGCTTGATTTAAGGCTTTATAATTTATGACCATTCGAGTCTTCCCTCTTTTTATTTCAAAATGATTTCTAACCAAATAGGTTGGTGAACTATGAGGTGATTTGGAAGGTTGGATTAGTCCTTTCTCAAGGAGTTCTGTTAACTGTTCTTTGAATTCCTTTATGTCATCTAGTCTATAAGTTATGGGTTTTACTCTAATTACCTTTTTTGGATCTATGAGTTCGATCATTGCTCTGGCCTTATCTTTTTCCCAAAGTTTTAAAGGGTCTTCACTTAAGTTTTCTTTTAGTCTTACCATTATCTCTTCTAAGCTTGGAACTTTTTCTTTAACCATTTTTAGTTCTTCTAAGATGTAATAATCATTTAGTGCTTGAATCCAAGCTTCTAATGTGTCTTCCTCTTCTATTTCTAGATTATCACCACGTTTACTAGTGGGAAACTCTAATATTAACTTCATGAGTAATGGTATATAACTAGAAAGTTCTTCTTCAATAGTTTGAGGTGCAAAACCAATAGTACATGTTTGCCCAGCCTCAATTAATAGAGGTATACTAACAGGTGGGGTGTCTAGCTGAACATAATCAGCATGTTGAACAAAAGGTAAGCACATTCTTTGTTTTAGGAAATTATTTCCTAGTAATAAGTCTCCATCAATTTGAGGAAATTGCCATAAGTTTTCTATCACAAAAACTTGATTATTTAACAACATAGGAACATTTTTTGCCAGTTTTTTTGGTTCAATTCCCTCTTCATTCATTGTTATTAAGTGTTTTGGTTTTACCTTTTGTCAATACTCTTTGGGAAGAGTGTTAGGATGCCCTAATGTAAATGCAGCACCAGTATCAATGAAAGCATCAAGTGTATAAGAGTGATAACCATTTAAATCAAACTTCACACTAATATAGGAGTTGTTCTTTAATGTTTTTACAGATTTTAAAGGCTCATATATTCTCGTGGTATTAACTTCATCACATTCATACACAGATGTTACACTTGGACTTTCTTGTCTTAGCATGGCTAGGTTTAATTTTTCTTTTATTGTTAACCTTACTTCTTTATATCCTATTATCTGTGAATCCTCTTCCTTTTCAATTTCTTTCATTTTGGCTTTTGGATTTATCACCATTATTTCTCCATCTCCAGAATAGGATATGTCTAAATATTCTCTTGGTCTGGAACTAAAAGGTTCATGCTCTATTAGCCATTTATTAGGAATTTGTAGTTCTTTCCAAGGTAGGGTTCTTGGTATCAACCTTTCAGCATGTGGGGTTTCACTTTCCCAAATTACTGCATCTTTGGGTTCCATTTTAAAGCTAGGATGTGTAGTGTTTACTAATCTATAGATTATTCTATATTGTACAAAAATGTTTTGGCTTCCCTTTAGCATGTGTTGTCCTTGAGTTTGAATTTTTAACATAAGACCCTTCATTATATTTTATCCCTTAGACTTATGTGATACCCAGGGTAAACATCAAACACTATGAGTCCATTATGAAAATTAAAATGAACTCCAATTAAGGCATGTTTTAATTTTAGGTGACTACAATCAAGAAGACATGCTAAAACTGGCGCATCTATCCCTTTTTTTGAACAATGGGCACATCCCGACTTATATTAATCCTATGTTCACATAATTATATTTTTCTCTATAATCTTTTATCTTTTTATGATCAAAAATTGGTATCATAACGTTTCCTTCTTTGGTCTGTTCTATAGCAGTAACTCCTTCAAAGGTTTCAATATTCAGTTTGCTAGTTAAATTCCAGAATTTTGCTTTATAAACTTCTTTTTTTTCTTTTTTTTAGGTAGTTTCCATTTTATTCTTCTTGACTCCTCTTCTTCTTCAAGTTCTATTTCCTAGTTTTCTTCAGATTGATATAGTTTTTGTAAACTAGTATTTCAGGAGTTTTATATTTCTTCGGCCATCATTCCTACATATCCATATCTTCTTCAGACTCATTATCTAAGTCTTCTCATTCATAAATACTTTCAGTGTCTGAGATTTCAGAATCACTTATTATTTCATATTTAAAATCTAGTTCTTCATAGGCCTTTACTAGTTTTCATTTTTCTTAGGATATCTTTTAGGACATTCAGGGGCTATATGATCTTTTTCTTTACAAATCCAACAAGTACATTCAAATTTAGGTTTTCCTTGTAGACACGGAGGCTTATTTTTATCAGAAGGTCTATTTTGATAGCTTCTTCTTCTTCTAAAGTATTTGCCTTTCTTTGGTTTCTCTTTGTAGTTCTTAAACCTTTTGAAGTACTTCTTATACATTTTATGTTTCTTTTCTTTGTGACATCCATATTGTCCAAGCATATCAACTAGTTTTCCACTACAATTTTTACTCATACTTCCTTCTAATCTTTTCTTAGAATCTTCCATAGCAAGAGTGTTAGTGCAATATTCTCTCATTATTTTCCTTACAAATTGGATTCTCAATCCTAAAGTATCTATCCTTTCATCTTTTTTTAGATATTTCTTATATCTTTGGGCTATGAGTGGATTTCATGGTTGAGGCAATTTGTCAAAAAATTGCTCAATCCAAAAATAAGTCTCAGAGTTGTTTAACTCATAGTAGTACTTCTGAAACTCACATGTATACTCATCAAATCGACACATATTGCATATTCTTAGCTTTGTTAATTTTTCTCTAATGCTTTCTTCATAGAGCCCTCCATTATCTTGCTCTCCACAGAACTCTCGTTTTATTTCTCTAGCAATATAAAAGATTATTTCATCTCTCATATTTATCTTATCTTTAAAGCAAAAGTTAGGCGAGTCTTTGAACCTTTCCTAAAATTTTTTAGTTATTCCTCTCAAAGTTCCTTCTAAGAAACTCTTTGTGAATTCAGTACTCCAACTATTTGCTTTTATTACAAGATCATTTGCTTGTGTCCAATCTTCAATTATTTTCATTGGATCTTTCACATAGTTTATATCTAGATAGACTCCTGTTGTGGCTAATGCTTGAGGTTTTTTATCAGGGCTAGGCATAAATTCATATCTAACAAGTGTTTTATATCTACCAATTTCAGGTTCTCCTTCTAGTTTTCCAAGGACAGCTTCAGTAAAATAATGTTCTTGGCTTCTATCTAAGATTTCTTTTACAAAACTTGGAGGTGGAGGTGGTTGTCCAGGTATTTCATTTTTCCCCTTTTTTTTTCCCCTTTCTTCTTTTGCTTTTAAATATTTAGTGTATCTTTTGAAATATACATCTAATTCGGCTAAATTCCATCCAGAAAATTCATTCTTACTCCCAGATCCTTCTTCTCCATTTTCATCTTTTATAGTACAAATTCTTCCTTCATCATTCTTTAGGAAAATCTAAATTTTGTAATTTTTGTTCCCAATACATCATATCTTCTACTGTTTCAGCATTTTGCCAATTTTTTAATATATCTTCTTGTGAATGTTTTGTTTCCTCTATCATTTTTACATGTTCTGGTGGTGTTGTTTTAAACTTGCCCCAGTCACATATCCAGAGCTCTTGATTTTTCATTGGTAAGGTTTTTAACGTTTGTTCAACATTTTTAAACAACCCTTTACTCTCATTGGTCAAGTCTAATCTTCCAATTTCGGATATTGCTTGTAACATTTTTTCTAATTTTTCTATTTTTTCAACTGAGTAATAAGCCAAATCTGCTACGAAATTTACTACTCCTTCTAAGCTATTATTTTTTCCATGACAATCATGCCTAAAATGGTTAGATTCATGGTCTAAATTGCAATAAGGGATGTTGCTTTGCCATAGGGTCATGTTGACCTTAAAAGAATTTTACCCCTTCATGAACCCTCGAGTTTTTAAAACTTTAACCTTACTTGGGTTTCTCCTTTTCTTTTTCAAAACTACACTAATCTTGTAAATAGTTTCTAACATATACTACTTAGGGAATTTGTTTTTAAAATAACATTATTAAGGTAAGAATCCCGTTTTAAAATGCCCAAGTATAAAATAAAACTACTATTTGAATTATAGCCCACCATTTACAGCCTAGCAGCCACCAAGAGAACATATGGAAACTCCAAACCAGTTTTACAGTTATAGCAGCTCCCAAAATGCTTCCAAACCATGATACGGCAATTCTCTATGTATAAAAAGCAAAAAAAATTATATATATTCACTTGTGCAGAGATCTGTGTCAGAGGGTGACATTACTGGGACCATAATGAATTTCGATGAAACAGCTTGGAATCAACGTGAAACACATAATTACTAATTTTTAGTTTATACCCCGCTATATAGCCTCTTGTTGTAAATGGTCATCTCAGACTAAAATCATAACAAATATGATAACTTTTTGGGTGAACTATTTTATGTTATTATGTATGTCTGTTCGTTCATCAGAAATATGGTTTGTTTGTTTTATTTTATCAATAGAAAATAGATAGATACAAGAACAGCAAAATTGTCTAAAGAGAATGATCCAAAAAAAAGGTACACAAATGAATCAACTGGTGAAGTTTAGTAGGAGTATTCTTTAAAATAGTAAAATTTGTTACAAATAATTTGTGAGAGACTATTTTGTTAAAATAAAAATCTTACAGGGACCAAAATGACAGTTTACTCAATCAAATAATATGATGAAAGGGGAACAGTACCATCAAATAAATCTGAAAAAAAAATAAATAAATAAAAAATGTAGAACTGCAGATGCAGCACACAAATAAGAAACTATAACACTAATTAATTAAATAAAAGCCCAAAACAGGAAATTATTGATTATTTACTGCCTGTAACAAGCAAAACAGAATATTGGTTCTACATCTCAACTTTTCAGCATCTCCACCTTCTTAATCGCCACATTCATCAGCCATGGAATCCTGGTATTGCAGATATTAAACTAGAAGATCATAATGTTATTCAACTTATTCAAAAGTTGCAGTGAAGCAATCATTTCTGCAATTTCGAAAGCAAGGTCATTGCTCCATCAATCAAGTGCTCTTTACAAAGCCCATAAATCATAATATGTCTGGACATTAGGAGGAAAGTCTTTAGTTTTTTACTTCTGCACAAGTCATGAATAAGTATAATGTATGTGTACACATGAGGACAAATTCCTTAGTCAAGAATCAAAAAATTCTGAAACATTAACCTAGCCAACTGAGATTAACCTAGGAGTTAATGAAGTAGATTGAGAGTACATTAGGACAAAGATGGTACTCATGTCGAGACTTAAAAAAAATCAAACAATGGCAACAATACACAAGATGAAATAAATCTCACATATGTCATGATCAAAACTTCAGAAGAATTGGGCCACCACGTAGTCCAACTTCTTTGATCCAAAAGATGATAAACTTTTGCTAGCTATTCATAAAATTCAACATCTATATGTCTAACTTCAATTAATAAAAATGGTATCTCACCTTGTTTTCTTTTTATACTAGACCTCAGGATACCATTTCATGAAGAAGCCTCTTTGCAGCCTTTTATCAAGAGATGCCAAAAAATCTCATGTAGTCTTTAATCTTCCCGCTTTACACAAGCCATCAATAAGTATAGCGTGTGTATGCATTAGGACAAATTCTTTAGTCAACAATTTTCTGAAACAATTCAATTGCTTTGTTAAGATGCTGACTTTTGCAAAGAGCATGTAACAAGATATTGTCGGTGACTACATCAAGGGGTTGACTGCTATCATGCATCTCATCAACAAGCTCCCACAAATAAAAGATTCTCCCAGATCTGCACAAGTCATAAATTAGAGCATTTTAAGTTGTAGTATCAAGAACAAAATTTTTGAAAAGCATTTCTTTGAAAAGAGTCAAGGCTTCAACCACCCTAATGTTCTTGTAGTATCCATTAAAATTGATAACATTATGAGCCAAACCTCTTTCAACAATTCTACTGAAGGATGGAAAGAAGAAGGAGAAGATGAAGGAGAGAGGAAGAAGACCATAAGGTTTGAGAGAAGAAGTCACGTGCACGTCATGTGATTTGCTTAGCCAGCAATGGGTTGCATTGAAGTGAGTGCCACTTTGAGGTGTTAGTACAAAGTGTGCAAACTCTTAGCCACATTATCATTGAACTAATGGTGTTAAAACAACGTCTGACAACACAGATCCAATTACATCAAATTGAAACTATAAGGACCCAATTTTTGGTGAAAAAATTATATGGACCTATTAAAAAATGGCCAAAACTAGGACCTACAGTATAATTGACCCCTTTTTTGTTGCAATAAAAATATAAATGTTATTCATTTACACAATATCAACATAAATATATGAGCAACTTCAATTCAAACTAAAGTATCTCCCCCTGTTTTATCATTATACTAGACTCTAGCTATCATTTCATGAAGAAGATCTTCTGGCTTAGCATTCTTATTTTTCTTTCTTTCTAGAAGAGCTTGATTAATAGATTCAAAAGTTACAGCATTAGGAAGACAATCACTGTCTTCCATTTTGCATAGCAAGGCCGTTGCTTCATCAATCAAGCCCTCTTTACAAAGCCCACAAAGCATAATGACATATGTCTGGATATGTCCTGTATAGAGGTTGAATTACGAAGTACTAACAAGAATTGAAGCCATGGCAAGACCATTTTGGGAAACATCACAGAGACTGGATTTGACAAGGTTTGGATTCCACTCAACAAAGTAGAAAGAGTTCTGGTTTAGCACCTTTGTGCTCATTTTGCCTCTCAACTGCTGAGCCTATCAGGTAATGATAACGGCATGGATCAGCTACACTCATCATGTTCTTGGCATTCCCCATCTCTTTTGTCACTTCCTGATACTGCTATGATCCTAGAGATGCCAGAGAAGGAAAATCTACCATTAGAAAGTAAAGTCTTGGGAAATGGGATTAAGTCACAGCTAGTTTTCACAGTTCTGAGTGGAGCTGACCCAGGAATCTCAAGAATCAAGTATCAAACTGATTAAAATACCACTCATACCTACTGATGTCAACAATTCCAGAATCCAACTACCAAGAAAGAAGCTAGATAATTTGTCAAGAGCAGATCCTCATACTCATAATGCCACTTGCGGCTACAAGGCATATATTTGGCTCAGATTATGTAGCTTCAACATTTTGAACCCAAGAGACTATCAGATTCAGATTTCCATTTTTACTATACTAAATATTTCACTAAAAACTTCAGATTGGTAGCCAGAATTTCTTTTACTTCATTCCCTCTAGAAGCCAAAAATTTGTCTTCCAAACTTAATGCCAAGGCATTCAAGCGCCAAGCATTGACCCATATCCAGGGTGAGGTCAAGTCAGCTCAACTCAAGAAATGGAAAGTTCTGAAATACACTCTGATTTAATCCCTACATAATGGGTTACCAAACTAGAAAAATTTGTTCAGAGTAAATCATCAAAAGATCAGATCTTAGTGTACAACACATCCTAGTTGTCAGTTATCATAGGTTCTAAGTATGTCATGATTCATCTTCCGCTTCCGCAGCAGCTATTTCAGAATCCAATTTGTTTATGAGTAGCTCACTTACATGTTTTGCCACGGATATCATATCAAGGATAATGCTTGGGTCCAGGCCAGCACCTCCTCGCTTGGTTATCCCACAGATGTGACCTTGCCGATTGACAGAGATAGAAACAGCAAAGCTCATTTGTGATTCTTCTTCTGCAGTGGCATCTACGAGGCATCTACGATATAGTGCCTACCAACCTACAAATCAGAAAGATCGTAAGAAATTATAACAAATATGGTTAATCTGAATAGACGGAAGAGTAAAAATTATTTTAGTCAGTGTAACTATAACAGGGATTCCAGATGTGTCAAACTGTAGAAACTCCTCATCGCTTATGTAAACTTCTGGTTGCTCATCACTTGATGCATCAGCTACAACTTGGACTCTTGGGATGCTTGTATTGCTCAAAGCAGCCTTAAAAAATAACAGGAATTAGATGCATTCTTACCATTATAGAAACCTTCACATCATGGAAAAAGGAAATCCATGAGGCAACACTCTTAACCAAACTGTTTTAAAAAATGTTAAAAACAATTTTTGGAAAGTATCCACAGAATAATAAAGTATTTTTCCTTTTCAGTTTAATGAAACAATTACTGAAGACCACATGTTTTAAGAAACATCTAATTATTCTCAAAATCCACAGAAAAAATGCCTTACTCCACAGCCTTCACAATGTCCACATACCATATGTCTGTAATATCAACAGCTCAGACATGACAAATGGGCAAAAAATTAAAAATTAAGCATAATTGTCATCATCACAAAAGGATAGAAATCGAAGTCTCAGAAATGCTTATTTTTCTTATGCCTACCAATCCATTATCGTAACTCTTCAACAAGACAAGCTTGAGCAGGAAAGACATGGTTCCTAGTATACTAATTTTCTATTCTCATTATATGCAGAGAGTACCTTAATGGCAGCACCGAGGGAATCTAACAAATTCCCATCTGAACTAACAACAAGACCATCACTATAAAGATCCCAACAAACTTTTCCTTCCACAACAACCAGTGAGTGGAGATCAATTCCAGTACCTGAAAAAATAAGTCAAGCACAAGACCTATAATGAAAGACTGAAAAGAAGGCAAGAACATGGGAAGAAAAATATATGGTAGAAAATCAAAACTGCACCACTTTTTCTCAAGCTATGATGAAGAAAGACCTGATCCACTTTTACCACTCAAGAGACAACGTTGGAGAGCAATTGAAAGTTCTGATGACAACTCCTCACCCCCTCTACCCTGTAAAACATGCACAAAAATAAAGACAGCAATGATTAGAAACCAATTCAAGGCAGAGTCTAAAGCTTATTAGTACATTGCACCGGTCAACTTTACTAAGCTTTTGAGGATATATGACTGATTTGCTTCATGAGTCTCGATCATGGTAATTAACGTTATGTTATATCCAGAAAATCACAATATTAACTTCAGTAGAGAAGAGGAAGTAGAAAAATTGGCAGGGTAGAATATGCAACCTCAAAAGCAGGCTCTGCAGTCGTACTGCAATCAGTATGTATAGAGACTTTCCCTTTGTCAGGTTGCCATGAGCTTGCTTTCCAAGTTCAGCCTGCAGTTGTGTAGCAAATATATCATGACTTTGTAAAAGAACTAATATTAGTAGCAAAATTTGTACCACACTACAAATGGGATTTGTGATCCCCTTAAACACCAACAACTCGAGCATTTTGAAAACCAGCATACCTTCACACTGAAAATGACATCAGTAGCACCCATCCTGACTCTTGCTAAACGATTTGCCTAACATCATATGTAGAAATTAAAACTACATCGAGTAAGTAAATACACATGGACCAGCCATCTAAAAACTAGGTGACTAAATCAGACTAATTTCTCAACTCACAGATTATTACCTGGGGAATGACTCCAGTTTCAACATAGATAGGTCAGTACGTCAACCTCTTTCTACCATCACACCAGAGGTCTTGAGCAATACCACCTTGTATGAAATGCTTTTCTCCAAGAGACAGTCCCACCATTCCTAAAAATGTAAAACTAGTGAGAACTGAGACACCTTTTGGTCTATTTTTTTAGACCTCATTTTCTCATCAGCATCAATAATCATTTTTCCTATATCATGGAACTTTATCATTTTGCATCTTGGAAGGTGATGTTTCAGTGAAGAAGTCCCATATTTTTTAGCCCACAATTATACTGTGTTACATGCTATACGTTCTGCCCTTTCTATCCCATCTTTACCAACCCCTTCCTTTAAAAAATAATTCCAAACATCAGCATATTGTCTAGGCCTTTTATTTGCTGCCACCCCATCACCTTTATTTGAAATGGATTCAGTCATGGCAATTTCCACTTCATCATCCTCATCCAAATAATACTTTCATTCATAGTCATAGAGTCCATGCTTACTCTAATAAAGAAAATAAATTTCATTGAGAAATCTTCATTGTATTAACATGACACAAAATTGGTGAAGGAATAGCACAAATAAAAGTGCAATCCAGCATCTACAAATTGAGACAGAGATTCAAAAATCAAAAAAAAAAAAAAAAAAAAAANAAAAAAAAAAAAAAAAAAAAAAAATCCAGATACAAAAAATTGCAGAGATTCAGAAATTAAAAAAAAAAAAATGCAATCCAGCATCTACAAAATGATACAGTACCCTTGCTTGAGCAAAATCGCTCAACTCATACAGATAAGTTAACTGATCTAATAACTCAATATAAATGAACTACTTCAAAAATTATAAACAATAATTAGCTACAGAGGTAAATAATTTCAGAAGTCCAGAATCGCATACAGAGACAAAGAATTCAAGCACACAAGCACCAGAGACAGAGAATATCTCATGGAAAAAAAAAAAAAAAAAAAGCCTATCCAGTATCCATTTACATGAAGAAAAAAAGAAAAGCCTATTCATCATACCCATGACTCCATGACCCCTAATGCCATGCATGAAAAAAATGACCTTTGAAGTGAAGAGAGAGAGGGGGAGTGAACTTGGTGCTTGCTGGGCTTGCTGGCTAGTGGCTGCTGGATGGTCGGCGTCGGCGGTGTGGTCTTTGCTGCTGCGATGGAGAGAGCTCAGAGAGGGAGGGATGATCCGAGAAAGAGAAAGAGAGATGCGATAGTGTGTGTGATCAGTGTTCTCCGCCGGCACCGGCAACGGCGCCGCACGACGGCGTGGGGTGAAGAGAAAGACAGAATGCGATTGGGATTTGGGGGCTATTGACGAAAATAATATATTGTTTTTCAAACTATCTAGGTAAATGTGACTGTGAAGGATGGTTCAAACTATTTACTTATATACATGCGAGTCATGAGCGAGGGAGAGAATGGTGCGCAGAAAGAAGGGTCTGGAACTCCGTCTCCGGAGACGGAAGATATTCTCCGGCGGAACTCAAAAAAGATTAAAAGTAAATGGTCTGAGTTTAGCGGTGAGTCCTCTGCTCCGGTGAACTATGAAGACGTCCAGATGCAAGAGGAGCTGCAGGGAACAGTGGATGAAGGTCTGGGTCTAGAGAGGGAAACAAGACATTCTTATCTGGCGTCGCTTCTGGGTTTCTCCGGAATGAAGGAGTATATAGAGTCATCGGAAGAAGAAACTGATCAGTTGGAGGAAACTGGTGCTGTAATAAGGATGGTGGATGATCTGGAGCATGGAGATTTTGCTTGTCCAGAGCTTGTAATATCTAAGGGAGAACAGAAGAGGCTCTATAGGCCTTGGAAGCATTCTCTGATTGTTAAAGTTCTTGGCAGAAGAATTGGATTTCGGGTCTTAGATAAGAAGTTAAGAAGCATGTGGGGAAGGAAGGGGGTCATTACTGTCATTGACTTGACCTGCGATTACTTTCTGGTTAGGTTCACTAGTGAAGAAGACTATGATTTTGCTTTAGAGGGAGGTCCCTGGATGGTGTTTGATCATTATCTCACTGTTAGAGAATGGAAACCAAATTTCGATCCTTCAATGGCAGTTATTGACTCAGTGGCAGTGTGGGTACGTTTCCCTGGCCAATGGAATTATATGATGAGAGGGTGCTTGAAGTTCTGGGGAATAGATTGGGCCAAACACTTATGGTGGATGCAACTACACATGAGCTAAGCAGAGGTAATTTTGCTCGTCTCTGGGTTGAAATGGACTTAACCCAACCTCTGTTGGCTAATTTTAAGTACCAAGGCCGTATATACAATATTGAGTATGAAGGCCTGCTTCTAATTTGCTTCAACTGTGGGAAATATGGCCACTACGTAGAAGGTTGCCCAGAAAAATGGAAAGCTGAGGACCTGCCGTTGCCGACGGGCATTGACAGAGAAGAGGCTATGGATGACATGCAAGAGATGCATGGAGCAGGGGCAAGGCAGTAAATACGGCGCGTGGATGTTAGTTCAAAGACCCAAAAGAATGACACGTGGCAGAGAGAATAGGGGTATCTCAGATGGTCCCCAGGCAGTTAAGCAAGCCAACGTCTCAGATCCCTCTCAGCATAAAGAGAACGTGCAAAAAATGCACGAAAGAGGCTCGCGATTTGTGGTGCTAATGGAGGTAACTAATGTGGCAAATATAGTGCATGGAAGTGAGAGTTCGTTGAAGCAAGGTGGGGGTCAGAAAATGGAGAGGGTGTGGTATCCCAAGCGGTAAGATAAGAAGGAGGTGGTTTCGAAGGGAATGGGGAATGATAAGGTGGCAGCAGTGCGAATAAACCTAGATACGTTAAGGGGGACAAGTGGTAATTTAGCAAATCAGGAAAATTCCCTGGTTAAGTCCATTTTGCACCATGCTAAGAAGCCCTCTTCAAAATTTCATGATGGGCCGAGTTCTTTGGGCCACATTGATACTTCTATAGAGAGGATTTCTGCTCATGAACAACCCAATGGGTTTAGTGAAAGCCCTTTTACTTCACATCCCACAAAACCTCCAGATAAGCTAGATGGGATGGTGAGAGAGAATTGGAACAGCTTACAAACTATGATTGAAGGGCCTAGGGGGAGGATGAGGGATTGCAGAATTACCTGGCCCATGAAGGGGCCTCCATGCAAATTTAATGCTACGTGTTTTAGTTCATAACGTTCGCAGGTTTTCTCTTTTTTCCTGTTTGTTGATTATGTCTATCCCAAATATTTTTGTCTGGAATTGCAGAGGTGCTGGGGGGAAGAGGTTTGTGAGCATTGTTAACCAGTTGGTGGCGGATTATAAAGTTGACATGATTGTTTTAAATAATGGAGACTCGTGCTAGCTCTAAAAAAGCTAGAGGTATTTTTTCTAGGTTGGGGTATCAAAATATAGAGATAAATGAAGGTCATGGTTACTCTGGTGGCATTTGGATGGCTTGGAAGGACTCTATGGACGTCCAAATCATTATGAAGGACTTTCAGTTTACTCATGTTAGAATCTCGGATGGGCCTGACTTTGGTTGGTTGTTTACTGCTGTTTATGTGAATCCTGACCCTTCCTTGAAAAAGTTGTGTTGGGAAAAACTCTTTTCCTTATCTAGACAAATTCAGGACCCGTGGTTATTGGCAGGAGATATGAATGATATTACTGGAGATTCTGAAAGGAAGGGTGGAGCGATGACTGATCTTGCTCGTTGTGCAAAGTTTGTGGAACAGATGAGTAGATGCGGTTTAATCGACCTTGAAGCTGTTGGCTCTAAGTATACTTGGGTTGGGGCTGACAGGAATGGTAATGGGAGATTATTTCAAAAGTTAGATAGAGCTCTTTGTAATAGTGCTTGGAGAAGGCACTTTGATGAAGCTTGGGTGAAAGTTATGCCGAGGATTAATTCGGATCATCATCCTTGTTAACACCCATTTTTTCGTCCAAATATAAAAAAAATAATAAAGCAGTTAGAAGCAAAATAAAAGAGACGTGGGTGGGTGCATGTGCATGTGCTGATAAAGATAAAAGGAGAAAATAGAGACGTGAGAAAGGGGAAGAACATGGGTGCATGGGGCAGAGCAGTTAGCAAAGAGAGGGAGAGACGTGAAGGCAAAATCGGTTAGCAGTGAGTAGTATAAAAGAAGGAGCACACAAGAGCAGAAGGGGGACAGCAGAGAGACCAACAAAAAAGAGAATAGAAACAGATTTTCGGAGAGCAGTAAAACCAGAAAAACAGAGACTCAAAGAGAGACGAGAAACTCAGTAGAAAAGAGAAAGATAGAGGGCAGAACAGCAACCAAGAGACACCAGAAAAACAGAGACAAAAAGAGAGACGAAATATACAGCAGGAGAGAATTGAAGCAGAGAGGCAACAAGAAGCAAGTACCAAAACAGAACCAGCAGCACCTGAAACCAGATACAGTAGCAGTGGAGAAAGAAAGCAAAGACAGCAGTGCAAAGAGAAAGAAACCAGCAACAGTAGAACAAAAACAGAGAGTCACTTTCGTAAGATTAAAGTGAGGCATAGCAGTAGCTATTTCTGGTTTTCATTTTATCTTGGTTTTGCAGCAATGGAGTTTAAGAGAGAAAGGCAAAACTAAAAAAAAAAGAGCATAGAGAAAGCAAGCAGAAGGAACAACAGAGAAAGAGTAGAAAAAGAGTGACCTTATTATTCTGGTTCAAATCATATTTCGGTATTTACTATAACCGAATTCATAAATTACAAGGTTAGTTCTTGGTTATTCCATTGCATCCAAGTTATGTTGATTTGTTTTGGAATATTCCTATGTTTTTGTTATTATGAATTAATTTTCTGGTTTCATTTGTTTTTTTAATAACATCATAGAAATGGTTTTGTACGAGATAATTGTAAATTATTTACTTTGTGTCATATTCTTATGAGAGAATCCTTGGGATAACTGAAGCTAGATATTGAGGATAATCTCTAACTGAATTTTGGTTTGCTTTAGGGAGTTATTATGAATTAACCATGGCTGTCCTTATGAACCATAGATGAGGGTGGTGTTTCCCTTTGCCTTATTCGGTGAAGATGAAGAAGTTTGTGGGTTCTGTGCTTTACTTCTGTTTCTAATCACATGCTTCTTACTTTTTGTTTCTTCATTAATACAATTCCCGTGGCTCTACCTTACTTGTCTACCATTTGTATTTATTTATTTTACTTTTGTTACTTCTTTGTTTTTGTTTGTAGAGTATTTGGACCTCAATTTCATGTACATATCTTAAGCATTTTATATGCTGATTTGGTCCATTAGTTTATTATAATTTTCCATTTCTATTTGGTTGTAGGTTGATGGTTAGTGTTTTTTTTTATTGTGTATGCTTTATACGTATAGGTTGATGGCCCTATTTACTTTTTGTTTGTTTTGTTTCACTTTACTTAATTTGCTTATTCATGGGCTGAAGTTTGTTTTAATTAATTCTCATTGATTTTGTCTCTTAGGCCATTTATTTCCTATGTAGTAGTATAATTTTGTTTACTGAGTTATTTAGGATAATGAGTTAGTGTGCATTTTTTTTTTTATTATTTATTTATTTGCTTAATTGAGTTATTATTATTATTATTTTATTGGGCCCTCATTTCTTTTGGGTTATGTTTTGTTATGTTATGTTAGGATATATTATTTATTTTATTTTCGTTTTATTTATTTATTTATTTTTATTGTTATTGTTATTTTCTTTATTTAAATAGTTTAAGTGAAATAAAATTAAGAGTAAAATCATATATCATAGATTTTGCATTATTTAGTTAAATCTATGAGAATAATATCCATAAGCCTCTTACTTGTCAAGGGAGGGATAAGAGCGACTTACCCCCATAGGGGTGGCTCTCTTATCTGCCTGAGGTAAGGATAAGCACCACTTTGAAAACCGAGAAGTGTGGGAACAAAGTGGAAGGATTAAAGCGCGAGTAGGTTCATGCATAGTATAATTTTAACATGAAAATTTTAAATTTCTTTTAATTTCATTTTTTTTGAAAAATAAAAAAATAATAATAAATCATTTGAATCATTGCGAACTACGCGGACTTTGATCCCTAATTAGGGTACATAGGCATTTGAAGGTGACGAATCAAGTCTCATTGTGAATAATTACCTATTTTTCTTTTAGGGATAAAATAAATATAATTAGGCCATAATTTAATTTGCACAATTAATTTTAGGTAACCGTCGTTTAGACGGGTGTTATAGGATGCTTAACACCTTCCCTATACACAATTAGACTCCCGAACCTTCTCTGGTTCGCAGACATATTTTTTTTAGAAATTAAAAGGAGTTTTCCAATTGTTCCCCAGATTTTTAATACGATTGGTGGCGACTCCAGAGTTTTCATTTCGAAAACTAAATCTCTTTTTATTTTAGCCATGCTCGTTATAGCGACCTATGTTATAACAATCCTATTTTCATAACTTCTAAAAGGTTGAATGAAGGTTTCAAAAATAGACCCTTTCGTTTTCAAGCGGCTTGGCTTAGCCATGCTGAGTTTCATGCTTTTCTTAAGTCTAAATGGCGTGTGCAAAATGATTGTGGTCTTGAGTTGGATAGTATTTCTAAGGAGCTCTGTTCCTAGAATAAGAATACTTTTGGCCATGTTTTAAGAAAAAAGAGGCGACTTATGGCTCAGATAGCTAGAGTGTAGAGGGCAAGGGAAGTGAGGGATAACCCCTTTTTAGAAAGACTAGATGCTAGTCTTCAGGACGAGCTGTCAGTCATCTTGGCTCAAGAGGAAATTCTCTGGTTACAGAAGTCCAGAGCTCTATGGGTCCAAAGTGGGGACAGGAATACAAAGTATTACCACGCGAAAACTATCACAAGAAGAAGAAGAAACAAAGTTATGATGCTTATAAATCATAATGGCAGTTGGGTAGAGAATCAAGATGATCTTTTAAAAATGACTGTTGATTTTTTTCAAAATCTTTTTTTTGATGAAATTCCGGTTAGAGACTATCCCAATACAAAGCATCGATTCCTAAGAGTTGATGCTCATAAGGCTATGTTAGATAAGCTAGTCTCAGAGGAGGAGGTGAAGAAAGCCATTTTTTCCATGACAGGAACTAAAGCTCCTGGTGAAGATGGCTTCCCTGCTCTCTTTTATCAACCTAACTGGGAAACAGTGGGAAGGAGTTTAGTGATTATAGTGCAGAAAATCTGGTGTGGGGAAAGAGGGGTGGAAGACCTTAACCATATCCTTTTAATGTTGATTCAAATTGACAAGCCAAAATACTTGACCAAATTTAGACCAATTTCTCTTTGTAATGTCACTTTGAAATCTGTCTCTAAAGTGATTGTTAATAGGTTAAAGCCTTTATTACCAAATATTATCTCTCTGTTCCAAACTAGTTTCTTTCTTGGACACTGTATCCAAGACAACGTCATCATAGCGCAAGAAATTATTCATGCTATGGGAAGAATGAAGGGTAAGAAATGTTTTATGGCTATTCAAGTTGACCTTGAGAAGGCTTATGATAGGCTCAACTGGAATTTTATGGCTAAAATTCTGGAGGAAATTGGCATCCCTGGTAATATGCAAAGGATCATTCTTAGTTGTATTTGTTCTGCAACTTTGAGTGTCCTTTGGAATGGTAATAAGACAGATTCTTTTGAACCTTCTAGGAGAATTAGACAGGGAGACCCGTTATCTCCTTACATTTTTGTTTTATGTATGGACAAGTTATCTTATATAATTTCTGAGGTTGTAGAGCAAGGGAATTGAAGACCAATGTTTGCAGGGAGAGGTGGTCCAACTATTTCTCACCTCATGTTTGCAGATGACCTTTTGCTTTTTGGGGAAGCCTCCATGGATCAAATTAATAACATGATGAATTGCTTGGATAGTTTCTACTATATTTTAGGGCAGAAGGTTAACACTCAGAAAACCCAAATTTTTTTCTCTAAAAACACACCTGGGGAGCTGGCGGATAGTATTTCCAATAGATGTGGTTTTGAGAGAACTCATACGCTGGGTAAATATCTTGGTTATCACCTTTCAACTGGGAGGAAAAGAAAGAGGGATTTCCAGTTCTTGGTTGAGAAAGTGAGAAGTGGACTTGCAGGGTGGAAAATTTCTTGCCTTTCTATGGAAGGTAGACTAACTCTTGCTTCTTCAGTCATTGGAGCTACCCCTATCTATACCATGATGGAGTCTAAAGTTCCTAAGGGTGTTTGTATGGAGATAGAGAAGCTTCAACGTTGTTTCTTATGGGGTCATGCAGAGTATAACAGGAAATTACATACTGTTAGTTGGTCTAATATCTGTAGGCCAAAAGAGCATGGGGGTTTGGGTCTGAAAGTGCTACAACAAATGAATGATGCTTGTTTGCTTAAGCTCTGTTGGAGAACTTGGAGTGAAGGTAAGAATTTGTGGAGCCTTGTGTTGGCTAACAAGTATAAGAGGGGAGAAGACTGGAATTTTTCTGCTGAAGCCAAAAGGTTTGATTCTTAGATCTAGAAATGCGAAAGCTAAAGAGTTCACTCATTTAGATAATGAGTGGGGCTGGGATTGCCTCAATCTTCTTCTTCCTGAAGAAAAGCAAACCCAAATGAGAGCTTATCTTCCCCCTAATCCTTCTAATGGATGTGATAAGATCTGTTGGGCCCTTCCAAGAATGGAGCCTTCTCTGTTAAAAGCGCCTATTCAGCCCTCATGGAGCACCAATGGGGACCTAAGTCTAGTTTGTGGAGTATGATTTGGAAGCTCCCAAGGTTATTCTTGTGGCATTGTTGTTTGAACAAGCTCCCTACTAATAGGGTGAGAAGCAGATGGGTTGGTTGCAATCCTTGTTGTAATTGGTGTAAGAAGCAGATGAAGGATACCTTGCATGTTCTTCATGATTGTCTGAGGGCTAGCAGGGTGTGGACCCAAATGGTTGAAGCTTCGAGGCTAGCTAAGTTTTTTAACTGTTCTCTATATGACTGATTTCTGATGAACCTAAAGGCTAAGATGGTTAGTCATAATCAATTCGAATGGTGCATGAATTGGGCCATGACTATGTGGTTTCTTTGGAAGTGGAGAAATGCTGAGTTATTTGAGAAGGATTTTGTTCAACATGACTACCCTAAAGCCATCATTCTGGGCTTCTTGTCTAAGAATCGTTTAGAAGTGAGCACCATTAGGAAAGTCTCTCGCCCTTTGAAAGAGTGGTTAGATATTAAATGAAATCCTCCCCCTGTGGATTGGGTTAAGATTAATACAGATGGAGCAGCCAAAGGGAATCCTGGTCCTGCGAGCTGTGGGTCTCTGATTCGTGATCATGAAGGAAGCTGGATTGCAGGGAGTGCAAGGAATTGTGGGTGGAGCGCCGCTTTTACTACTGAAGCTTGGGGGGTCTATGATGGCCTCTACATGGCTTGGAGAAAAGGTTTTAAACATGTTTTTCTGGAGGGTGACTCCACTTCCTTGGTGCAAGCTATTTCTGCTGGTGAGGTTGATATGAGACCTTCCAACCAGATTCTTTAGGCCATTTTTAGACTGATATCGTTAGAGTGGGATGTGAGGATTTTTCACACCTTCAGGGAAGCCAATAGTTGTGCGAATTGGCTGGCTAGATTGGGTTGTACTCTTGAACCAGGTTGGCACCCTTTCTCTTTTCCTCCCTAGGAGCTGCAACTCTTGATGTTAGGTGATATGGCTGGGGTCTCTATTCCCCGTAGAGTTCTTGTGTAGTTTGGTTTTCCTTTTTGTTGGGCTTCTGCCCAGCCGTGCAATTACTAAAAAAAAAAAAAAATTTACTTATGTGTTTTGATTAAAATATAATAGGATAAATGAAGTTAGTCTCTTGGTCATTTCAAATAAAGTGATAGAATCTCACCGGTCTTTCTAAATCAGGTCGCAAGAATTCACTTGTTTATTATTTTTTATTTAAAACAATTTTATTTTGATAAATATTTTTAAAATAATTTTATTTAAATAATTTGTTTATCTAAATGCAATTGGTTTGATTAAAAATGTTTATCTACATGAGATGACGGGATCTTACTTGTCTATTATTATTTTATTTAAAATAATTCTATTTCAATAAATACTTTTAAAATAATCATATTTAAGTAATTTATTTTTAGAAGTATTTTTTTTTTTTGGTCAATAAACCAAATTCGAAAGAGGAAAACTATGGTTATGAGACAAGGAAAGGAGCTCAGATAGTGAGTGGAGAAAAAATATTTTCATTATTGCACGTTATTCAAAAAAAATATATATATATATATATATATATAATAATCATGTAGCATATATAAACTTTCCCTTTTTACTTATGAACTATAATTTTATTCATTATTTTTTATTAATGTATAATAACTTCTAGTTATTAATTATGAATAGTAATAAAAAAATTTTATAATCTTATATATTTTGTATTATAATAATATTTATATTAAGATAATTGATATTTATATCACAAAATAATGTATAATGTGTATCCTTTTCTTAATAAAAATATTGACATAAAAAATAATCAATATAATAATTATGAATTAAATACAATATTTATCATTAAATAAGTTTAATATTAATTATTAAAATACAACATTTTTATTATTAAATAATATATTTTATTTTATTATATTATATTTTAATATTATTTTATAATATTAGTATATATACATAAAATCTATAAAATTCATTTTAATAATAATAAATATTATTATTATCATTCAATATACTTATCCTATCTTCAAAACTTTTCCAGACCCCCATCCCCAGTATTGACAACAGGAATAAAGTCAAGAAGATAGCTTTATCATATCCTATTTTTTCCATCAACATTAGATAATAAGAGGATATAATAAGTTATCCTATACCATCTTTCTTATTCTGTCCACCAAACAAGCCACCATGTTGTCATGCATTTATTGAAAGGTTAGAAAAAAAGTTAACACACTTCTTAATTCAGATGATAAGTAATTACTCAGACAACAAGGCATCAGATAAAATCACAGATCTCAGCCATTCGACTTCAATTTATTCATTCAGGTTCAAAAGAAAATTTAGACAAAAAAAAGATACCAAGTTACTTGTAGACAAACACTACTTTGGGTTACAAAATATCAACTGAGAAAAAAAAATATAAACTACAAAGAACTGCCATGCCATGACTGATCAAGCAAGTTGATCTGAATGGCCTCCCATCCTCATAGAAACCAAGTATACTAGGAAGACACGAAAATGAGCATGAAGCTTTTGCGCATTCCCATTCTGTTCAATCTATATTCTCCTCAACTAAACATTCTCAGTATGAAATACCGAACACCACACATCTCCCACAACACAAGGGAAACTCCCATAGGATTGTCAAAACCAAACCAATTATGTATAGCTTATCTCTTTGTTTTATCAAGAACTTCAATAAATCTCTTTGGGACTCCATATTGTTCGATCAAATGCTTTGCCAGGTCATCAATCACACCCCCTTGAACCAGAACTTCATGCCCTTTTTTACCTGCAGAGAGGCATCAGAAATTTCACAGAAAGCAAAGGTCAGAATGAAGCAAAGTGAATACTATCTTATGCGCCATTATACACACACATGTTGGGTTTGAGAGGTCCTAATCATACTCGAGTCTAAATAGCATTATAAGGGTATCCAAAAAAATTGAATCTCTATTACAAAAAGAGAATAAAGGTCAAAATATGTCTAGGAGAGACTGGTATAAGTATATTAGTATGAAACTTAAAAAATATATATATATAAACATAGGAAGATACAACCAATCCCTGTCCTTACACTGTTATCCAGTTCCATATTTTTGGATAATCCCTAAACATAACAAACTCCCTCTTGTATATCAAACACCACAGCAAAAACAATCATCAGCTGAATGCACCAGAAGGGGAGGAGAGGAAAGCATGCATTTGAGATAATTACATTTTCTACAAGAAGGATTAAGACTGGGGTGGGGCTTAATCTTCAAAAACAGGTCTTTCATAGAAACATTTCTTTCGAAAAACCTAACATGCACACTTGGACAAACACAGAGAGTACAAGAGACAATAAGCCCTTAGTTGCGGTTTATCTCACCAGTCACCTTGTTTAGTAGACACAGAGAGGGGCATAGAAACAGAGATTAAAAATAAGTAGATTGGCAGAATAAGTTTTTAGCTATTCGTATACCTTTGGCTACCTAGTCCCCTGGTTTTGTGCAGTTTACTACACTCGGAAGGAACACATTTTCATAGCACTAGGTGTGATCTAGTGGTGAGGAGTCTCTATAATTTGCAGGAGGCCCAGGGTTCACACCTCAGTGCCATCATGTTCCCCAAAGAAGAAAAGAAGGAACACGTTTTTATCTGCA
Source organism: Cercis canadensis (assembly GCA_003255065.1). Taxonomy (NCBI): domain Eukaryota; kingdom Viridiplantae; phylum Streptophyta; class Magnoliopsida; order Fabales; family Fabaceae; genus Cercis; species Cercis canadensis. The sequence continues at coordinate 143,231 of QAOA01003051.1, forward strand.
TGACAGATTCAACTGCCCTTCTCTATGTACTCACAAGAGGCTACTATAACAACAGCAGTAATTAATAAGGTTCCTGGAAAAAGATTCCCACAATCTACCAGTTCAATTTCTTTTACAACTACGTGCTGTCAAAGCATTGAAATCTATTTATATTACTTACGGGCAGAAGATAAATAAGATGTGACTGCAATTATTCTAGCTCCAATACGCTCCAGTCATTCATACATACTTCAGCATGGGCTTAAAAAGGATATTGTTTTTCTGTTTATATCTTTTTGATTAATAAGGTTTCTGTGAAAGAGGTTAGACACAGATTTCTTGAGAGGGAATGAATAAAATTTTGAGGTTTTGCGTTGCCTGATCATATCCAAAAAAATAATTGTATACTTTCAAATCCAATTGTTTTCTTCACATGAGTCTAAGTTCAAGATGTTTCCCTGGTGGATGCATGTTTCTTTCAACAATGCTTTGAATGAGAACAACTAAGGAGATTTCTTTCTGACTTGTTAGATGGCAAGACCAACAAAACAGAGGGCAAAACAAAACGAACATATGGCTGGGTTCAGCGAAGCAACCAAAAAAACAAGTTAAACTAGAAAATAATTTTCTAGACAAATGCACAACAAAATCAGATACCAAAACTGGTGATTAAAATTAAATAAAGAAATGCAGTATCTGACATGCATAATGGGTCTATTGTCCCTCAACACTCCTCCAAAGAAAAACTCACTCAACTGATGTTGAAGGACCCTATATTTCTCAAAGGAAATAAGCACCAAATAAAATAGAAACTTGCAATTTTACAATGATCCAAGTACCTGGTAGTTCTGCTACAGAGGTACTACAAGCAAACTTCTTCTGCAATTCTGATGCTAAGCCATCAGCATCTATCAGAAAGGTTTCCACACCCGAGAGTTTGGTCACCTTCTTATTACCTTGCCGCCGTTCTGTCACTAGCTGAATAGTTTTAATTGCACCCTTACGAACAACTGAATCACTTCCTCTTGTCACAAGATGGTGAGCTTGCATCCGGCTTATGAATGTTGGCCCTAAGTCTTTCTTGTGAATTTCTGTAGGATATGTTGTTCCTTTTTTGATGGCCCCCTTGTACAGTGCATCACATAACATTGCATCTAGAACCACAATGGATTTATTTGTTGGCCTCACAAGATTTTCCTTTTCAATGTATTTGAAGACAACATCAGCAGCTTCAGAAGCAGTGAAAAGTTTTGCTGTATCTGCTCCCACAGATGAAAATATGGGATTGACATGTACACTTGGTTTATAGATCTCAGTCACTTCAAGGATTTTTGATGACCGACTTTCATTAGCACTATGAATACTGGGTTGATCATTTTTCTCCACGGGCCTCTTTTCTGGCTTAAAGGATGAATAATCGGCATGATTTCGATTAACTGAGAATAGCATGACCTCCTTCTTATATTTATCTTCCTTCACAGAAATCTGCACAAAAAGGTGAATCAGCATGACCAAATAATCCAGAAATGGTGTACCATCTGAATAAATTGCAAAAGCCTTAGTACCAGAAGTCAAGATTGTCAGAAGGACTTCAACTTGCTAAAACTCCTGACTTCATTAAATTTTGCTCAATACTTAAGCACAAAACATGCATACCCCTTTTAGGACTAATTTTAATCTTCACTTAATGTGACTACATGACTATTTGTTTTACTTTTGGGGGTTGTTTGATAGGATAGATGACTAAATTATAAATAAAGCTCATTAAAATCTCAAACTTCGATATCTCATGGATGCAAAACATACCAGAAATCCAACATCATAAGTTATTTTCAAAAGAAATTATTCCTGAAGTTGACAGTCCCGGAATTTAGTAATTCTGCCCCTGAATTTAGAAAGTACTACCTTCACAGTCCCAGAAGCTTCAAGAAAAATGCATATTCCAAGTTGTAACTAGCATGCTCATAAAAGGAATTAAGTTCACAAAATTAAATCTTCAGCTTCTTATATTTTTACCACAGCTATTGATTGGAAAATTGGTCTTTGCTATAGCTGCTTCCAAATTAGTTCGGTGATGAACATAATAGAACTATCCCCCATTTTGACTATTCTTTTAGAGCAATTCTGACATTGCAAGTTGTTATATCAGATATGTTAGTACCAGATATTTTGCTGGCTAACATATCTGATATCCCATGAAGGGTCCAAAGAGTTCGAAAGCTAATGTTACACTTAGACCTTCAGTTTCCTACATGTCTGTACCACAGCTATTTGTTAGAAACTTGGTCTTTGTTATTGCTGCTTCCAAATTAGTTCACTGAAGAACAGAATGTAACTATCCCCCATTCCGACTCTTCTTTTGGAGCAATTTTATCATTGCCAGATGTTATACCAGATTTTCTACTGGTTAGATATCTAATAAGGGTGGGCAAGGGCCAGGGCAGTCTGGGACTTCCAGTATCCCGGTCCCATCCTGAATTGTTAATCGGGACAGAGACTTGGTCCCAGTCCCGGTCCCATCCTAACCTGACTACAGTCCCAGCCCGTCCCGAACCTGGTCAGGATCAAAACAGGATGGTCCCAGATTGTCCGGATGCTATTAAATACTTATTGTTTATGAGATTTTCAACATTCCAAACCTAATGATTTTAAGATCATCTTAATTGAAAGAAGCAGAATTAAAAAACAAGCACTCAGTCTCCAACACTCAAACAGAATTGACTCCAAATGAGGTCACTTTACTCCAATATGCCTATAATTTTATTTATACTAATATATAAAATACATATGTATTATATAGCATATCATCAGGATGGGCCAGGACAATCCCAAAATTTTTTTGCTCTGTCCCCGTCCCATCCTGAATATTGAATTGGGACATGAATTCAGGCCCAGTCCCATCCCGAATCCCGCAATTGTCCTGTCCCTTGCTGGCCCATATTGATCAGGCCGGTATGGTCCACTGGGACAGTTCAGGTCTTGCCCACCCCTAATACCTTACATCCCAGGAAGGCTCCAAAATGTCTGAATGCTACAATAACATAGCATTATAGCATGGCGAATATTAGAGACCAAGGGGAAAGGAATTAAAGCTAGCACAGAATAAAATTTCAGAAACTTAGATCATTATAAAAAGGTATTTTGGAAGTTCAGTATGACTGTCACAGAAATCAAGACAGACAAGGGGATGTTTTGCAAAGGAAGATTAGTGGACCAGATAGAACAAAAGATTTCCAAAATTCATGTACAATACAGTTAGTCTTCAAGTGCAATATATCAGCGAAATTTATTCTGTCTCAAAATCTCAAATGGAAGCAGTAGAGGACGCACCAAGTTAGCAGATGATTTTGCTTGTAACCACTTCGACACTTTTTTGTATGATGATTTTTTGATGTCTAATGTTGTTCCCGAAGGCCTACATGGTAATACGTGGTTGGACCTGCGAAACTCAATAAGAACATTAATTAGATTATTTGAAAAAAAATTGGATTCTTTCTAAAGGAAGAAAACCATCTCAAGCACCAGCTAGATATTACATAAACTTGTAAGCAGATATGCTTCATCATTCCACTAGCTTATCCATCTTACCTAACATCAAACTATCACAAATATATGTTGCATGATATCTCGTCATCTTGTCATAAATTATTTTGTCAAGCCCTTTCTTTTAAAAGGTCCAATTCATACAGCACATAACACAAACCCACATTGGGATGAAAGCATAAAAAATTGACTCAAATAAATGAGAAAAATAACAAAAGAACTTCAGAAGATAAGCCATAGGACACAGAAAAGAGAAACCATATTTAAAAGTTGTCCAAGGTTCAGGTAAGAGAACTTTTCAATTCCAGTTTCCGAGAAACAAAACCTCCAACCTAATAATAATATCTCTTTATGTAGAACTATGCTGCTGATATTAATCTTCTGAAAGAAATCATTTGTCAATATTCTACCTTAATTATTTTCATATCTTAACAAAACTTCATACTCACAATATATTGTGGACCTTATCTTTTATTCTTAATGAAGGAGCATCGTTTCAGAGAATTACAAATCAAAAGATCCATTTTGTAGTGATCAACCCTGCAAGTAATGTAACTATTTTGTACAATTCGTCCTCTAATCCTAAGTATAAGTCTCATCCATGTTCAAGGATAGTTCTCTGACATTATTAAGATGGGGTGAAGTGAATATTTGAAGTAACTATTAATAAGGCTAACTTTGCAAGACTTATGACATCATTGGCAAAGCTGTCATTCAACTAAAAGCACCTCATAGTAGTCTCAGTTTTGCTCATGTTCAAGAACTACCAGGAATTTAAAGTGAACAAAACCTACAACTAAAACTTTCTGAACCTCACCTCATTTTTTGATCATAGGTTCAAGTTTGCTACAAGTTATTTGGTTAATCTGAATCTTATGTGCTCTTTAACTTGGTTAATCAAGACCCAGGAGTGAAAATCCGAGAGAGAGAGAGAGAGAGAGAGAGTGAGAGAGCTTAAGGATTGCGTATCCCACCATAGAGTGCTTCCAGGCAAGGGAAGGTCTTTCTCCTTCACTGTTGTATGTAATGCTTGTAGAAGGCACTTATCCAATAAAGAATCTATATCTGCAGTTGATGGACCCTGTTGGTCATTTGGTTCATAGGCAGACCCAATATCTGGTAACTTCAAATCACTCACACCTGCAGTTATTTGGTTTGCAGGATCATTTCCATCATCAATAGGTGTCAATGAAGCAGTGCTGGGGTCCGCTTGAAGATTACTTACATCCAGACATTCCTCCCCTTCATTATTTTTGGAGCTACTCTGTTCATCAGTTGAAAGGCCACTACCACCCTCAGCTAAATCAGAAATCTGACAAGATGATGAGAAAGAAGGATCCTCAAACACAACATCTTCAAGAAAACCTTCATTAGGCACATATCGGCCCTCAACAGATTCCCTGCAAATATGATCAAGATGAGATACTCAGGTCAATTATAACAAATTCATCAATTTTAAGGAATCAAACAGTCAGGGTCCAGCTACACTTGCCAAAGTAAATCACCATAATAGTGCATTATTCTTAATGCCTTCCCACGTAAACCAGCTTTTAATGCCTCAGTACTGCTCATGGTGGTACTCCCAACCTTCACAGGAATAAATAAAAGTTTAAAACAAATGCCAGCAACCAAAATTGACCAATGGATCTAATGGTAGTGAATGAAAAACAAGTAATCTAAAAGGATCTTACCGCAATTGGAGCAGGATTTCCTGGCACTTTCACTGCCCATGGTTCCCCTACTACAAATGACGGAAGACCTTCAGCAGGTACATTTATACCCGGGAACATCAAGTCTGCTCCCCCTATAACATACCGAGAAACCTCACCACCCTTCAGCATGAAAGCAGGCAGGAGTTCGGGAACCTTCCAGAGAGCATAAACTGCATAAAGCAATAGAAAAAGTAAAAATGCTAAATAAAGCACGGCATCCAAACTCGTTCGTGCTAAGCAATGCTCATGTTCTTTGAAGTATGCAACAGCTTATAGAGTGCCATCGGAAATTTTTCTACTTTAAGCTCAATATTCACAATCAGAAATTCTTTTGAATGATCATGTTGCTAATAAAAAATTTCTCATAACTTATACAGCAATGTTAATCCCAAATATGGTGCTTAGTAAGTAAGACATCCAATAGTCCAAGCTTAAATTATTTGTAAAATTGTCACCAATTAAGTATTAATGATTTATAGAAGCAAAACATATTGGTCCAGAATAAAAAAAATAAAAATATTAAAGCTTGCAATCTTTTATCATGTGCACATGCCAAATCTGTAGTTCATCATCAACATAAGAAAATTACTACCCAAAATGCCTCTTCAATATATGATTTTCTAACAGTTCTACGGTTCACTGAAACAACACATAAAGGGATCTGTAAAGGAGGAAGAAGAAGAAGAAGAAAACACTACAGTCAAACATAACTGTGCAGCAGTAGCATGAAAACTCAGGTAATTCACTTTTAGCACAAAAAGAGTTTTTCCATGAGATCAACTATTTTAAGACAACTACAGAAAATCAAACCTATTTTTATATAGTCTGTTACAGAAGAGCAGTCTAATTAAGATGCAAAGGAATATTATCTATTAAAATTTTATTTTTAATATAATTCCTTGCATCACAATAGTAACTTCGCCACCAGATTGAAATTCGAGTAAAAGACTGTAAGAGCCTCAACCCAGAAACACGAGAATGATACACGTACCTGTTGGGAATATTTCTGTTCCCCGCCCATCAACATCGAAAAACATTGGAAAACTTCCCTCTACACCATATACATGGACTCGGTTCTGTAACTTGGCCACTGTTATCTCTGCCTGATATGGTAAAGGCCACAGAACGAAAAAAATGTAATTGAATAGTCCATAAGCAACATTTATTCAATCCATAATTCTTATCTCCAAGAGGATAAAAAGGATACAAGAAAGAAGCAAAACTAGTTAGTTGTTTTCTTTCTTTCTTTTCCTAATATGTAGACCTCATTTATGTTAAAGCAAAAGTGGAGTACAATCTGAAAACAAAGAATCATTCACCACACTATATAAAGAGACAGTGAGTGTAACAAATGAAGAGGGAGAGATTAGAAAGAAAAAAGGTAGAACAACATCAGTCATTTCAGAATGCATAAAAACAGAGCAAATTCTCTGCACTATGATCTGCTGCTATGCAATGGCTAACTCCAATAAGCATAGTAAAGAAGAACGAACTATGCTGGTAAAGAAAAATCCCCACCCTCTACACATTGTAATTAGTAACAATAGGTCAACTTCAAAAATATTGTTATATCGAGATTGCAATTTTCATAAAATGATTAGATGCAAAACTGGAGGGAGGGATCATTTTCCAAATGCTAATGACCATTGATATAAGAAAACGAGAAGAACAAGAATAATATAGAGATATAACAACCACGAGAAGAAAATTTAATGAGCTATCATCAGAACAAGTTCTAATTGAAACCAATTTTGGCATTATGCTAACTTAAATATCACTAGACATCAAAAGAAGTTGCATCAACATGTCTAAATCCACTGTTAAATATCAGCAAACCACTTGTTATTTTTCCAAATGGGTGTTTGAATGTCTAAGTAATTATTTAAGACAGTTTCAAACAATTGAACAGCAAATTAACACCTAAAATCAGGACATGCGCCGGTTCAAACTATATTTAAGAAATACAACAACATGAGACTAAATTTCAAACATATTCCACCTTCATCAATATCAGATACCCAAATTCAGGACTTGCGCTTATTCACACTACATTTAAGAATACATAAAAATGAAACTTAATTTCAAACATGTTCCACCTTCATCAATATCAGATACCCAAAATCAAGACTTGCGCTTATTCACACTACATTTAAGAATACAACAAAATGAAACTTAGAGTTCAAACGTTCTCTACCTTCATCAATATCAGCAATTTCAATCACGAAGTGGGTTTATACTCGATTTGGAAAAACTAAACTACACAAACATACAGACATATACAGACATGTATCAAGCACCAATTAAGGGAAAAAGTAAGAGCATGATATACAATGATTGAACAGCAAATTAACACTAAAATCAGGACCTGCGCTGGTTCACACTATAATTAAGAAACACAACAAAATGCAAATAAATTCCAAACGTGTTCCACCTTCATCAATATCAGATACCCAAAATCAGGACTTGCGCTTATTCACACTACATTTAAGAATACAACAAAATGAAACTTAATTCAAACGTTCTCTACCTCATCATTATCAGCAGTTTCAATCACGAAGTGGGTTTATACTGGATTCAGAAAAACTAAACTACACAAACATATAGACATATACACAAATTTCAAACGTGTTCCACCTTCGTCAATATCAGATACCCAAAATCAAGACTTGCGCTTATTCACACTACACTACATTTAAGAATACAAGAAAATGAAACTTGAGTTCAAACGTTCTCCACCTTCATCAATATCAGCAATTTCAATCACCAAGTGGGTTGGCAAAACTAAACTACACAAACATATACACATACACACCCATATATCAAAAACCAATAAAGGGAAAAAGTAAGCGCACGATATACAATGAAGATACCTTGGGAGGAAGCAAGGTGTCTATGTCGGAATCAGAAGCTCTAGGAAATTTTTCTTTGACCGTTCGTTTCAGCTTCTTCCTATCAGCACCTGATAACCTCTGTTGCGACTTTGCCTCCACTGCCTTCTTGAACATCTTCTATGTGTGAGAAAATACAAGTGAGAGCGATAAAATTGAGTAACTTCAATGGTCCTGAGATGAGAGCTTCAGAATTAGAACACCGCTATGGAAGCGTGTGGGTATTCCTCAGTCACAGTGTGGGAAAGTTCTGGAAAGAGGACGAAGTATTTGCGGATTAGCGGTGCCAGCCAGACGCAGACGCATTGCTATAGTACTTTTTTTTTTTTTTTTTTTTAATAAATAAACTCTTGTCTATTGCCAAAACTAGTAACTTGGGCCGTCGTTTTTACTTAGACTATTTTAGGTGTTTATAATATTTAAATATAATAAAAAAATTATTATAATCCTAAAAAAATACAGCTAAAATTAGTTATCCTTAAAAGATTTTTTATTCATTCGAATTTTTTAAATTTCAAAAAATTAATCAAAATATTTTTTTTTCAAAAACCCAAGTAATAGTTAAATCTTTCAAAGACTCAATAAATTTTTTAAAAACTCAAGTGACTTTTGCTACATCTTTTGACAATTAAAATGACATTTTACTCTTTTTAAATTAGAACAAAGGTCTTTGAAGACATGGCAAAACAAAAGTGTCAATGACGTGGCATTGTGTGGCATTTGCATAAAATGATGTGGCATCTACGGTTGCCACATAAGCATTAATTGATCATTTGACAAATATAAATGGCAGAGAGTAAATTGTTTCAATATAAAATTTCTTTTGTGAAATGAAATAAAGATTTTATGAAGCATGAGAAACTATTACATCCATAAGAAACACGGAATCCTCCGGCCAAACAAGATCATGTGGAAGGTTTTCCGATATTGAGCCAAACAATGAAGAATGTTATTAGCACCTCTAGGCACCAAATGAAAGCTCCACCTTCTCAAAAGAGAGCATAATTACCTAATCCTATAGAATCATACCCCACGTGGAAGCCACATCTTGGTTTTTGCAAGACAAATAGTTAATCTCCTCTGAATCACTCTCCATGTAGTGGCCGATCCACATTGTAGGATGTGGGGGCAGTTGGCTTGACAAACTCGAAAAAATTATACTTAATGTATATATTATAATTCTTAGTATCTTTATTATTTGCACTAATTTGCTCTTACTAGAACGATGCTCTTATACCCAGAACCCCACTATTATATTGTTGTGGCAAATATTGAATACCTTCTCTAATCGAAAGAGCCTCCATGCATCCTACCTTACATATTCCTTCTATAAGTTTAAACCATGCAGCAAAAAAATACCCATCTACATCTCAGATGACACCAACATAATGGATTTATGGGGAGGCCAAGGGGGTAATAGCCCCTCACGTTTCAAAATTTTTTACCAAATTGCTTTGGTAATTTTAAGAGCTCCTACTTTTATGGTTTGGCCCCTCATTAAATTATTTCTGAATTCGTCACTGTCTATAGCATCTCCAACCCCATTCTAAAGCACTCCATCAACGTTGAGTATAATGAGGCTAAGGATCTTTCGCATTTCACAATTGCAATCCGTGAAAATGATTGAGAGTGGATATAAAGATTGGAAAAAACTTCCCAAAGCTTCATAGTTTCTTCCCAAATCCCTCTCACATTGCCAACCCTATTTCCCAACTAAATTTTATTCCTTCTATTCCATATATGATAGCAGCTAAACATGAACAAAGCTAACTCGGAGTCAATCCAGTTTTTGCTAACACACTTAAACAAGCTAAAAAGAAGCATTCATTATCCACATGGCTAGCCATAAGCAGAACTGCAGCATATTCCGAAACTCCTGGATGTTGGGACACTGGATTAACACATGCATCTCAGTCTCAAAATCATTATTACAAAAAAAAAAAAAAAAAAAAAAAGGATTTGGAACTACCATACCTCTATGGTTAAGAGCACTAGCAATGAGGAGAATTTCCCTACAGCACCTCCACAAAAAAAAAGTTTATACATCTTGGGCATGTATGTTTTCCATACTCACCTCCACACTCCTTCCTGTAAATCTATATTGTTATTCATTTCCACATCAGAACTTGAAACTTGCCGCAGTTAATTAACTTGATTTCTAATTGATAATCAAATTTGACAGTAAAATTTTTATTCTTGTTATAATACCAGTACCATCCATCCTCCACATTTCTACGACTCAGATCAGCGGAATGATACAAATAGCATTCACCTCATGAGGCAAAGAAGACTCATGGATCAAAGTACGATCCCAAGCACGCCAATCAGGATAAAAGAGGACAAAAGGGTATTTAAATCTTTTTCCCCCTTAAGACAAAATTACAACTTTTCACCCCTGAAAGCATGGCACAACCTAGAGTTTGAGTCGTGAAATTTTGAAGGTACTCCCAAAATTTTTATTTGAAAAATCTTTTTCTCCTTCATTGCTTCACTCTTGCTGTTTCTTTTTTTTTTTTTTTCCCACATACAAGACACAATACATTTTCAAAGACGGAGGGATAGCTAGCTTCACCTGAATAGCTGATCAATCAATTTATGAGAATAAATTTTAAGACACTGCCCTCATTTTGCAGATATAAGTGATTTGGTTAGCTTTTCCATCTTTTCCATCCTTTTACATCGTTAGCATCTGGCAGGGTTGAACATAACAGCAACCTATCATGACACAGCGAGTACCATTATAATTCTCTTCCTTCTCCTTTGCATGGAGCACTTATGATGTGTTCCTCAATTTTAGAGGTAAAGATACCCGTATGGGTTTCACTAGCCATCTTTACAATGCTCTAAATGGAATTAAAGGGAATCCACACCTTCATGAATGATGAGGAGCTTAAAAAAGGAAGAAATTACACTATCCCTTCTAAAAGCAATTGAAGAATCTAGAGTTGCCATCATAGTTCTCTCTCAAAACTATGCATCGGCAACATTCTGTTCGAAAGAACTTGTCAAAATCCTTGTAACCATAAGGCAAAAGGGTAACTTGGTTTGGCCAATTTTTTATAGAATTGATCTATGTGATGTGTTAAGTGGATTTTATATCCATTTTTAGGTATTCTTAAGCTTATCATTTTATATGTTTATTGAGTTTTTTCAGTATAAATTAATGTGTTTTGTTATATTGCGTAAGTTTAAATAAAGTATAAAAGTTTTTTTGGTCTTAAGGCATAAAAAATGAGGGCAAAATTGGAAATTATGGCAAGAAAAGTGGACTTTTGGAGCAATAATCCAACGCTACAGCACCCTAGCAAGCTCCAGTACACCAGCACCCAATTTCAGCGCACCAGCACCTTCTAGGCGTCACTACGCCTGTCTAAAATCCAAACCCAAGTGCATGTTATCATTCCTAAGTAATAAAGTAAGAGTGAATTATGGTTTTCACAATGACTAATGTTATTAATTACTCAAATTGAGTTAATCTCAATTTTATCTAATTAACAAGTATAGAGAATTTCAACATAGAACTTTGAATAAAATGAAAAAAAAAAAAAAGCTAAGACAGATAAACTGACAAATAAATAGAGAAAAGCCTAGGGTTCTAATTTCACTATAATTAATCTTGTTTTTCATTCCTCATGTTATTAATATCAATTTATCTTCCTAATTGCTAATCAATATTCTCTAATTCATTCACTAGTATCTCCCAAGGTCTAGTGAAAATATTCCTAATTAGTAACCCTGTATATTCCTATACGAGTTATAATAATTATAGATTCATTAGGTTATATGGATCTCTTAATTGATTACATAGGTCATGGAGGTATATTCTTATCTTACATACAACCTATGACATTTATCTCAATGAACTAGATACACAAATCTCTTTTCGGTCTCATTGTGATTAATTAATCGACTAATTAATGACCAGTTAATTAGAAGCAACTATTAGGTTTTGAATTGTGGGTCTTTTTTGGACTTTTTGGAAGCAAGGAATGAGAGCAAAACAAGGATTTGAGAAGTGCAACTTGGACAAGAGATTGGTGGCTTATCATTTTATATGTTTATTAAGTTTGTCTAGTATAAATTAATGTGTTTTGTTATATTGTGTAGGTATAAATAAAGTATAAAGGTTTTTTTGGTCTTAAGGAATAAAAGAAAAGGGCAAAATTAGAAACTATTGCAAAAAAAGTGGACTTTTGGAGCTATGATCCAGCACTACAGCAGCCTAGCAAGCTCCAGTACACCAGCACCCAATTTCAGCGCACCAGCACCTTTTGGGCGTCACTACGCCCACAAGGCAGCGTCGTGACGCCCAGCCTTTGCCAAAGCCACCAAAGCTGTCCTCTGGGCATCCCAACGCCCACGTTTCAGCATCCCAACGCCCAACAACTTTTCTTCTACACACGAAGTTTTGTTTTTCTAATAAAATTAGAAGTATGTTGTTTTAGTATTTAAACAACTTTTAGGTTCTAGTTTGAGGATCTCTTCCTAGACTTTTTGGAGAGCATATAGGAGGCAAGACAAAGATGGAAGCAAGGATTGGTGACAACAAATATGGGTTTCACTACTGATTTTTTCTTCTTCTTCTCTTTATCATTATGTCTAGGAATTATTCAACTTTGCTTTTATTTTTAGTTATGAACTAAATTCTTTTCTCGGGCTATGATGTAACCTAGCTAGAAAGATTTGTGATTTTCTATTTCTCTAATTCAAGAACTTCTTTATTAATTGTCTTCTTCTTCTTAATTCTTCATGATTCTAATTATTTGATTACCAATTAGTTGATTAGATAATTACAATGAGACTTGGAGGTAATTTGTAATTAAATATCATAAGGATTAAGAACATAAATTTCATAAGGGATAGGAATATATCTTTATGGTTTATGTAGTTATTTAAAAAGAACCAAAGAATTAAGTAAATTTCTAAGTTATTCGTAATTCACATAGGAATATAGTGAGTTCATAACTTAGAAATATTTTTGTTTGACCTTGGGAAATGGTACTAAATAATTTAGGGTTCTTGGCTAGCAATTAGAAAGATTGTTCTTGGTTAATGAATTAGGAATAGCAAATTAGAATAGTTCTAATGAAATCAAAAGCCCTAGATATTTCTCTCAAGATTAATTCTTGATTTTTATCTCTTTTTGTTTACTTTCAATTTAAATTAATTTATTTTTTTCATAATCAATTGATCAGATAAAATTGAGATTAACCTAATTTTGGTAATTAATAGCTTTAATCTTCGTGATAACGATAACTCGCTTTTATTATATTACTTGTAAAACGATAATATGCACTTGAGCTTCGTTTTCTCACAACAAGTTTTTGGCGTCATTCCCAGGGATTATTTGTTTATTAATATTGATACTCAATAATTCTTATTTTAATATGATCATTTATTTTCATTGCTAGTTATTTAATATTTCTTTTAGTCTACACTTCCAGGAGATTTTCGTTTGGTGTATGAGAAAAGCTGGAAGCAACTCCTTACTCCCATTTGATTCTAAGATAGAGCAAACATGTCGAAAGAACAAAAAAGAGAAGAGAGGATTTACTAGATTTTTGACAAATACCATGGCAGAAGAAAACACTCTGAAGGCACTATGTGACTACATTATTCCTCTAGTCACAAATACCACCTTTGGTATAAGGCGACCTGCAATTCAAGCCAACACCTTTGAAATAAAGCCTGCAATTATTTACATGGTTTAATCGGCACAATTCAGTGGATTGGCTAGTAAAGACCTGCATGCTCACATTGCTGGTTTCTTGGAGATATGTGATACATTCAAGCATAATGGTGCTTTTAATGATGCTATTAGTCTTCGCCTCTTCCCCTTCTCACTAAGAGATAAAGTCAAGTCTTGGTTGCAATCTTTGCTAGTAGGAACCATCACTACATGGGATATCTTGGCACAGAAATTCTTAGCCAAATTCTTCCCACCTACTAAGATTGCCAAGATGAGGAATGACATTACTACTTTCCATCAACAAGATATGGAGTCACTTCAAGAGGCTTGGGAAAGCTACAAAGAACTACTTTGTAGATGTCCCCATCATGGACTTCCAAATTGGTTGCAACTACAAACCTTCTACAATAGTTTAACCAGTTCAACTAAGACACTAGTGGATGCAGTTGTAGGAGGGTCTTTAATGAGGAAGACATATGAAGATGCAAATGACTTGTTAGAAGATATGGTTGCTAATGCCTATCAATGGATTATTGAGAGGTCCACACCACGCAAGATACTTGGGGTTCATGAAGGAGACATCTTGACTTCCTTGTCTGCTAAAATGGATTACATCTTTAAGTAGTTAGCATATATGAAAGTCAATGCCATCACTTCTCCTTCTGAAAATTGTGATCGCTGTGGGGGATCTCATGCTAACTCAGATTGCCAAGTTGGTAACACATTCTCTCCATCTCAGTTAGAGGAAGCACACTTTGTGGGAAACCCAAACAGGAAGAACAACCCTTACTCCAACACATACAATTCGGGGTGGAGAAATCACCTGAATTTTTCTTGGAGAAACAATCTGAATTCTGCTCAGGCACTAGTGTAAGATCAACCACCACCACCTAAGGTTTCTTTGGAAGATGCTCTTGCCCAGTTAACAATAAACACTAGTCAGTTTATAGCAAGAACATATGCTTCCATTTGAAACCTGGAAGTACAAGTGGATCAATTATCTAGCATATTTAACAATAGACAACATAGGTCTTTGTCGAGCGATACAGAGGTGAATCCTAAAGAGCATGTCATGGCTATCACTCTTTGTAATGGTAAGACCTTAGATGAACCATCTAAAGTTGCAAAGAATGTGCCAATTAAGTCAGTTGACCCTGAGACAAAGCAAGGCAACCCAGTGGAACCACTTGTGAAATCTATGGAGAAGACATCTAAGTTATTTCCAGATAATCCTCCACCTTATATTCCACCTCTTCCTTTCCCTTAGAGGTTCCAAAAGAATAAGATGAATAATCAATTCTCTAAATTTTTGGAGGTGTTCAAAAGGCTGCACATCAACATTCTATTTGTGGATGCTTTAGAGCAAATGTCTAGTTATGTCAAATTCATGAAAGACATTCTGGCTAACAAAAGAAAGTTGGAAGACTTTGAAACTGTGGCACTTACTGAGGAGTGCAGTGCAATCTTACAAAAGAAATTGCCACCAAAATTAACAGATCCAAGGAGTTTTAATATTCCTTGCACTATTGGCAATATATCTTTTGGTAAGGCACTTTGTGATCTTGGTGCCAGTATTAACCTAATGCCTCTTTCTGTTTTCAAGAAATTGGATATAGGAGAAATAAAGCCAACTTCTATCTCTTTGACATTGGTGGATAGATCAATCAAGTATCCAAGGGGAATCCTGGAGAATGTATTGGTAAAAGTGGACAAGTTCATCTTTCCAGCGGACTTCGTTGTGCTTGATATGGAGGAGAACCAAGAGATCCTTATCATTCTTGGTCGTCCATTTTTAGCAACTGGGAAAGCTCTCATTGATGTGTAAAAAGGCCAACTTACTCTAAGAGTGCAAGGTGATCAGATGTCCTTCAAGGTTTTCAAAGAAATAAAGCATCCAGATGAAGTAAGTGTCTACTGTAAAATTGACACTATAAATGGAAGCACTAAATTGTAGAACCCAAATGAAGCTCACACCCTGATGACGTCAAATAAGAAGAAACCTCCTAATTTAGAGGTCCAAGATGATAAAATCCCCAAAAAGCCAATGGCTAGATCTTTGCCTATAGCTGAATCTCATAAGAAAACCAAGAAGAAGAAGCCATCATTCAAAAAGATTCTTTTGGAACATCTCATAAAATGTGCTTGTTTTGGAGAAGGAAACAAAGTTTGGACTTGGAGCTTAAAAGAAAATGGCCAACAAGCTAAAGTTCAAAGAGATAGTGGAGTAAAGTTCCAGAAGACCTCCACTACCATTTTTTATCCTGGTTAATTTATTTCAGAGATAGTTAGGATGATGACTATAAAACAAGCACTTTTTGGGAGGCAACCCAAGCTTTTTAACCCTTTCTCTTAATTTTTGTTTAGTCATTTAAATTTATTTTCATGCTTATGTGTTTAATTTTTATGTTCTAGGCTTAAAATTCATAAATTTTTTCTTTGATAAATTTGTTTTTAGGGATTTGAATCAAATTTGGGGGCTCTAATACATCAAAACTAGATAGAAAGAGCCAAATCAAGCATCAAGACAACAATTGGGCACCTAGACGCCAAGCAAGGGGCGCTGCAACACCCAAAAGCTCTTCCTCGTCCAAAATTCAAGCTCTTGGGTGTTGCTACACCCACAAGGCAGCGTCGTGACACCCAAAAAAAAAAAAAACTTCAGCAGCTACCAATTAAGCTAAAATACACACTTTGAGTTTTCATGACCATTTAAACTTGAAATTGGGTTAGTTGAAGTGTGCCTCCTAGCAACTCCACACGATGATGATGCATAGTGATCCACCTCCATTTCAGGGAAGTCCTCCTATTTTTTTCTTCTTTACTTTAAACATTGAGGACAATGTCCTTTAAGTTTAGGGGTAGGGAATTATTTTCTGAGTTGCTATATTGACTTGTACTTAACTTGTTGAGTATCTTTAAATGCTTTTCTAGGTAGTTTTTATATTTTATTCTTGTTTTTCTTTAGTTTGTAAAGTAGAATAGAGTGAAAAAATGTATGTTTAACCTTAGGCTAATGATAAAACTGATTTTCATTATTTACATCTCTAGAAAAATGATAGATTTTGTTTTTGTATTTTTTTGTTTTGAACTCTTATGTTAATTTTTGTCTAACCAGAATTTCTTGAATTACTGAGCACATAACCCTGTTTATTTGAAATTTACATGCTTAGAGATGATTATGTGAGTTAAGCCATTTCAAAATCTCTCAGAATGTTAGAACTTACTTGATTGTCAGTTGAGGCGAAATCCTAGGTTGCACAATATTAGGAATATGATTTAGGCCATCTTTGTTTAGTTTGAGTCTTTCTAGCTATCCCTTTGTATGATATTTTATCCTTAGCATACCCCATTGAGTTTAATTTAGCCCGTTTCTTTGTCACCTACACTGACCCTAGCCCTTTGTATGATCTTTTAACTTGAACCCTTCATCTAAAGCACATTTTTAGTCTTAAGAGCATCTAGAGCTAGAAATATTAGGGAGAATTGGTGAAGAAAAGACAAGAAAGATTTCAATTAAATTGCCACCAAAGAATGAAAATTCAAGAGTTACATCCTTGCTGTAAAGAAAAAAAAAATTGCAATGAAAAGAAAAGAAAATTGTGCAAATATTGAAAGAAACAAAAAGAAAAAGATTGTCTTGAAAAGCATTAAGTACAGATGTAGTGGCCCAAAAATAAGAATTCTATTGGTAGATGGCAAAGTAAAGAAGAAAATAAGTTTAGGGGAGTTAGAAGTGAAAAGAAAGAATGATACTCTTAAAATTTACTCTAAATTGAATTTGTGTGATGGGTGAGTTAAGCCACATTTTTATCCATCATCCTACCCTTAACCTAGCCACACATTACAAGCCTATCAAAAGTCTTTTTGATCCTTAATATTATGAATTGCCTACATTAATGGAGATTAACATGAAAAGCAAGCATATGAGATTCTAGATTTTTTAAAAAATATGAGATTAATTTTTTGTGAGCTTGTTTGCATAATCTGATTTAAGTAAAGAGAGTAAAATAAGCAAGGGTTACATTTATATACACAGAGGAAATTTTAGTGGATTAAGATTGACTTTTTGGTTGAAATTATACACATTCATGCTATCTTGAAAATTTTCTAGGAGTTGTGCTTAATAGAGATCTTTGAGGCATGTATGGTTAGCAAATTAATTTTTCACTTTGTAGTTAGTTGTTGAGTTTAATTTAATTTTTCTCTTTCTCTTTGCTTGAGGACAAGCAAAATGTAAGTTTGGGAGTATTTGTTAATTGGATTTTATATCCACTTTTAGGTATTCTTAAGCTTATCATTTTATATGTTTATTGAGTTTTTCTAGTATAAATTAATGTGTTTTGTTATATTGTGTAGGTCTAAATAAAGTATAAAGGTTTTTTTGGTCTTAAGGCATAAAAGAATAGGGCAAAATTGGAAACTATGGCAAGAAAATTGGACTTTTGGAGCTATGATCTAGCGCTACAACACCATAGCAAACTCTAATACACCAGCACCCAATTTCAGCGCACCAGCACCTTCTGAGCATCGCTACACCCGCAGGGCAGCATCGCGATGCCCAGCCTTTGCCGAAGCCACCAAAGCTGTCCTTTGGACATCCCAACACCCGCGTTTCAGCGTTCGAGTGCCTAATTAATAATTTTTCTTCCGCACACCTAGTTTTGTTTTCCTAATAAAATTAGGAGTAAGTTGTTTTAGTATTTAAGCAACTTTTAGGTTTTAGTTTGGAGATCTCTTCCTAGACTTTTTGGAGAGCATAGAGGATGCAAGACAAGGATGGAAGCAAGGATTGGTGACAATAAATATGGGCTTCACTACTGAATTTTTCTTCTTCTTCCCTTTATCATTATGTCTTGGAATTATTCAACTTTGCTTTTATTTTCAGTTATAAACTAAATTCCTTTCTAGAGCTACGATATAGCCTAACTAGAAAGATTTGTGATTTTCTATTTCTTTAATTCAATAACTCCTTTATTAATTGTCATATTCTTAATTCTTCATGCTTCTAATTGTTTGATCACCAATTAGTTGATTAGATAATTACAATAAGACTAGGAGGTAATTTGTAATTAAAAATCATAGGGATTAAGAACATAAATTTCATAAGGGATATGAATATACCTTTATGGTTTATGTAGCTATTTAAAAAGAACCAAAGAATTAAGTGAATTTCTAAGTTATTCGCAATTCACATAGGAATATAGTGAGTTCATAACTTAGAAATATTTTTGTTTAACCTTGGAAAAGACTAATAAATAATTTAGGATTCTTGGCTAGCAATTATGAAGATTGTTCTTTGTTAATGAATTAGGAAAAACAAATTGGAATGACTCCGGTCAAATCAAAAGCCCTAGATATTTCTCTATAGATTAATTCTTGATTTTTATCTTTTTTTTTTTGTTTACTTTCAGTTTAAATTAGTTTATTCTTACAATTTCTCCATAATCAATTAATTAGATAAAATTGGGATTAACTCAATTTCGGCAATTAATAGCTTTAATTCTCATGAAAATGATAACTCACTTTTATTATATTACTTGTAAAACGATAGTGTGCACTTGCGCTCTGTTTTCTCACAACATGATGTGCGGTACCAAAGAGGAAGTTGATCCATCTGTTGGCGGATTCCTTCATAAAGTTCGAGAGTTGACTGCTGTCGAAGGCAACAAGCTTAGGAATTTTCCATGTGCCATCAAGTCACTATGTCTTGATCTGGTTGACCTCTGTTGTTGTTTTCTTTTATGAGCAGAAAGATAGAAGTAGTGGATTTTGTGTTTCAGAGGATAATATTTAATATTCATTGCATAGCTCTATATATAGAGCAAGAGTTCAACAGAAATACAAACGTGACCTTTATTCTTAGGCATAACTAACAACCTTCCTAATATTGAGCCATAAACAAAATTCAAAAAAAAACTTAAACAAAAACCTACAGACTTGGTCAAACAGCAGCTTTATAGCACTTGGTCAAACAACGGCTTTATAGGCACGTTTTCAACACTCTTCCTTGCCTTGATAGCTGCTGACACCTAGTTTGCTTCTCAAGGCTTCGAATTTGGCTTTTGGAAGAGCTTTTGTTAAAACATCTACATTTTGATCTTTAGTCCTGCAATAGAGTAGACTGACTTCACCTTCTCTCTGTACTTCCCTTAAGAAAAACAACTTGATCTTAAAGTGCTTAGTCTTGCCATGAAAAACAGGATTATTTAAGATTGAAATTGCAGCTTGGGTGTCAACAAAAATCTGTGTTGGTTCATTTTGCTCCATATGCAAACCTGCAAGAATATTTTTGATCCATATTGCTTGATTCACAGCAGCAATGGCTACCACATATTCAACCTCAGCAGTGCTTTGTGCCACAACATCTTGCTTCTTTGAACACCATGAAAACACTCCTAATCCCAAGCTAAAACAATAACCTATTGTGCTTCTCATGTCATCAACCGAACCTGCCCAATCACTATCAGAATATCCATGAAGCTTAAAATTTTGAGAGTGAGAGTACTTAATGCCATATTCTACAGTGCCCTTAACATATCTCACAATCTGTTTGGCAGACTGAAAATGCACTTCACTGGCACAATGCATGAATCTTGAAAGTATGCTTACTGCAAACATAATGTCGGGTCTGGTTGCAGTAAGATACATTAAACAACCAATTAAGCTTCTATAATGTTGTTCATCAACTTTATCTGCTCCATCATCTTTGCTAAACTTCTCCTTTTGGTTCATTGGAGTAGTAGTGCATTTGCAATCCTCCATATGAATTTTTTTGAGTATTTCCTTTGCATACTTCTTTTGGCCTATGAAGACTCCTTCATGATATTGCTTCACCTCCATTCCCAGAAAAAAAAAAAAAAAAAAAAAAAAAAAAAAAAANAAAAAAAAAAAAAAAAAAAAAGTCATCAATCCAAGGTCTGTCATCTTAAATTCTTGGAGCATTTTAGCTTTAAACTCCTTTATTACCTTCTCATCACTTCCTATTATAAGCAAATCATCAACATAGACAGAAACTCTAATTAAATTAGCATATGTTTGCTTTACATATAGAGTAGCTTCACTTGAACTTCTGATAAATCCAAGGCTTTGAAAGTGTTCATCAATCCTGCAATACTAGGCCCTAAGGGCCTATTTAAGGCCATACAAGGCCTTCTTTAACTTATAGACCTTCTCCTCCTGTCGCTTAACTTGGAACCCTTCGGGCTGCTCTACAAATATCTCCTCCTGCAAATAACCATTTAAGAAGGCAGATTTTACATCTAGATGGTAAACTTTCCATCTTTTATGTGCAATTAAGGCAAACAACATTCTGATTGTATCAAGGCGTGCAACTGGAGCAAACGTTTCTAAAAAATCTACTCCAAGCACCTGAGCATATTCCTTCACCACCAATCTTGCTTTGTATTTGTTTACAAAACCATCTGCATTAAGTTTGGTTCTATAAACCCATTTGACTCCTATGGGCTATTTGTGTTGCGGTGTGTCCACCAACTCCCATGTGTCATTTTTTTTTTTATCATTTTGAGCTTTTCTTCCATTGCTTCAATCCACTTGTCATCCTTCTCAACTTGTTTAAATTTTGCAGGTTCTAAGATAGCAACATTGCTTCTTTCATAAATTTCAAATAAGGGCCTTGTACCTCTGACTGGAACATCATCATCAAAGTGTTGTGGAATTTTTAGCAACTGCTTCTTTATTGGTTCTTCCCAGCTCCATTGTTTATCCTCTATGAACTTGACATATCTGCTTACCAGAATTTTTCCATTTTGTGGTTGGAAAATTTTGTAAGCTTTTGAAGTGCTGCTATATCCTATGAAAACTCCTAGTTCTACCTTTTTTTATCAAGTTTGTCTCTTTTAACTTGTGGCACATAGGAAAAAAAAAACACAACCAAAAACTTTTAGATTATGTAAATCTGGTTTGTAACCAAACCAGGCTTCAAATGGAGTTTTTTGCTGCAGAGCTCTGGTTGGCAACCTATTTAGCAAGAATACTATAGTGTGTGCAGCTTCTGCCCATAGCTTCTTTGGCAGCTCTTTTTCATGCAGCATACACCTTGTCATTTCCATAACAATTCGATTTTTTCTCTCACTTACACCATTTTGTTGTGAGGTATAAGGTGCTGTGAGTTGGTGCTCAATACCAGTTTCTTCACAAAATCTATCAAAAGTCTCATTTTCTATATTCAATCCCATTACGCAACCTGCAACCACTTTGATTTTCCACCAATGTTTTATATTTCCAAAATATATTAGCAACCTCATATTTGGATTTGAAGAAATAAATCCAGCAAAATCTAGTATAATCATCAATAAATGTAATATAGTATTTATTACCATTTAAAGATGATGTTTTCTGAGGTCCTCTAACATCCGTATGTACTAGCTGCAACTTGTGTGTTGTTTTCCATGTTGTTTGAGGAAATGGTCTTCTAACTTGCTTGCCATATTCACAAGCCACACAATCAACTAGCTTGTCTTCTAGCAACGGCATACCATTTACCAAGTTATGTTTCTGCATGTACAGAAGTCCAACATGATGGAAGTGTTGATGGACTTTTTCCAGCAAGTGTACCAAGTCACACAAGTAGTAATAAATGAGTAGAGTATCGTCCTCAGGGATTATCGCAAGCAACTACCAATTTCTCCAATACTAGTTCTATTTGGAAGAAATAACACTTTGGATTGAAGGCAACCTAAAAATGACTAATGTAATTAATTAAATAGCAAAACTAAAACAATTACGTAAGCAACTTTAAATAGCAATTTAACTGTGAGATTGATGATAAGATTCGAAGGTTAGGGGTTGATTTCATTCACTTGCAAATTCAGTTACTTCATAGACAAAGTAACCTTAGGATCAATACTGAACTAACTATTTCAGTTACAATTCCTTTGTTGTTGGTTACTTTCCTTACTGTGATTGAACCCAATTCCTTGGCGAAACAATCCTCCCTATCCCAATTGATTGTCCAATTCCTTGACACAATTAACTAGTCTAGGTGATTAAGCTCTAGGGAATTAATTCAAGACCACCTAAACTAAGTTATCTATTCCTAGATTAACTCAATATATGATAGAATTCACCGGAGCACATTTGGATCTTACTATTCCTAGCATCGAAACAAATCTTTAACTATTCAAATGGAGGCCAGTCATTTAAATGCATTAATAACAGTAAATTCTATTCAACAAGAAGAATTGTACTCAAATAAATTCATTCAGTCTTGAAACCTCATTACAAATGAATTACATCAAACCCCTAACACTAAGAATTTAGCTACTCATGACTGAATTTAATAACATTAAGCAGATAAAATTCAACATAAGAAAGGAAGAAGAAAAGAAACTAGATGTCGATCGAGTCCCAATTGCTTCCCTTCGTGCTCTAGCTCCTTTCCTCCCTTTTCTTCCCAAGTATGGCCTCCTCAATCCCATGCATCAGATTTCTTTTTTATACCTCTATGAAATTAGGTCTTCTTATCAGAAATAGCTTGAACATGGCTCTGACACGGCCGTGTTCCTCTTCAGGAACTGGGCGTGTCACTTAAAGTGCTTTCCTGGTCATTGAACACGGGACCAGACACGACCGTGTCTTATATTGTCTTGGCGGTGTTCCTCAGATATGGTCCGTGTTCTCTATTTGCTCTGGGCATGTTCTCTCTTTGGACATTCTGCTTGATCAACATGGCCTCGCACACGGCCATGTCTGATCTTGTCTGAGGCTGTGTTTGTCCATAAGCTTGAGCAGCAACTTCTGGAAGCTAGACACGGGGGGAACACAACCGTGTTCCTGCCCGTGTCCCCATGAAAACTTGGTATGAGACTGGTTTCCTTGCCATTTGCTTCATGGATTGCTTCCAACTTCTTCCTTATTCCTGATTAAACATCTTGGTACCTGTCAACACCAATTCATGGATTAAATACCATGTTTAATGAGGATTTGCTCACAATGCAGGTAGGAATTCAGTATTAAAGCATGATTTTTATAGTCCTAAAAGACAAGTATCAAGTGCCCAAGTCTTTTATGCCATAAATCAGCATTGCTTACAGTGCTTGAAAAAGCCATTTGCTCCTCCTCCATTAGATTTAGAGCAAAGCTTTTAGCTCTCATCTTCACTTTAAATACATCTTTGTCTTTTGCATCTTTGATAAAACACCATCTGTCTTCAAATATGACTTTGAAGCCTTTTTCAACCAATTGTGCAACACTAAGTAGGTTTTGGTCAAAGTCAAGCACATATAAAACATCAAAGATACGTTTCAAACCTGTTAGACTTTTTATAGCCATTGTTCCTTTTCACTTGATTGGGATGAAATCACCATTTCCAATTTTTACTTTGGAAACGATGGCTTTGTCAAGCTCTTTAAAGAGCTTTTGCTCATTGGTCATGTGGTTTGTGCAGCCTTTGTCTATCAGCCAAGAATCGCTGGAGCTGTTACTTGTTGCAAAGTATGTTGTAACAAAGAGTTGCTCTTCTTGATGTTGCTCAGAAGATACTTTTTCCTCTTCATGTTGTTGAGACTTGCAAACCTGCTCTATGTGCCCAATATTGCCACACTTTCTACATTTGACATCAGGCCTCCACCAACATCTTCTTTAAGGATGATTTTTTTTTTTTGCAATGTGGACATGGGGAAAAAGTCTCATTTTTGTTAACCTGCTGCTTATTGAAGCTTTCAGGTTTCTTGTTATTAACCCACACCAAGCATACCCATCACAATAGACCCATTCCCCTGTCTTCTCTCCTCAACGAATTTGCCTCCCTGTTTCAGGATCTCACCTCACTCCCTCCCCAACGCCATATTCAGCACCAGATTCATCTCAATTCAAGGAGTAATCACGTTAATGTCTGCCCATACCATTATCCTCATTTTCAGAAACACGAAATTGAAACCCAAGTGATTGAAATGTTGAAAACCGGTATTATCCGCCCAAGCCACAGTGCTTTTTCTTCTCCGGTGCTCTTGGTCAAAAAAAAAAAGATGGCTCTTGGCGATTATGCGTCGATTACAGGGCTTTGAACGCCATTACTGTGAAAGATCGGTTCCCCATACCCACAATCGATGAACTCCTAGATGAATTGGGTAACGCCAAAAATTTTTTGAAATTGGATTTGAGGGCTGGATATCATCAGCTATGCGTGCATGAGGAGGATGTTCACAAAACAGCTTTTCGGATGCATGAGGGGCACTATGAATTTCGGGTAATGCCTTTTGGTTTGTGTAATGCTCCGTCTACCTTCCAAGCCGCGATGAACTCTATGTTCAAATCATTGTTGCGCAAATTCATCATTGTTTTCTTTGATGATATTCTCGTGTACAGCGCCTTTTTAGAAGAGCATTTTGACCACTTGAAGCAAGTCTTTACCATTCTGTTAACTGAACAATTCTTCTTGAAGGCATCCAAATGTTTTTTCTGTGACATTTCAATGGAATATTTAGGCCATATTATTTCCTTTAACCGGGTTGCTCCTGACAAGAGTAAAATTCAAGCAATGGTGGACCGGCCCACCCCCAAGACTTTGAAAGCATTGAGAGGCTTTTTAGGCTTGACTGGGTTCTATCGCCAGTTTGTCTTGGGATATGCCTCCATCGCATCTCCTCTCATGGATTTACTCAAGAAGGATGCATTTCAGTGGTCCAATGCAGCTCAAACAACATTTGATACATTGAAAAATGCCATGGTTCACACACCAGTTCTAGCCATTCCAAATTTTGCACTAATTTTTACAGTACAAACGGACGCATCTGGGACTGCCATAGGTGCCGTCTTATCTCATAATCACCATCCAATTGCTTTCTTTAGCAAGAAGTTTTGCCTGAAGCTACTGAATTCTTCAACCTATATTTGAGAGCTACATGCTATCATTGCTGTTGTCAAGAAATGGAGACCATATTTACTTGGTCGCAAATTTGTCATTCAAACGGATCACAAAAGCATCAAAGATTTGATGACTCAGGTGATCCAAACTCCAGAACAGCACCAATATCTCTCTAAATTGCTTGGATATGATTATATTATCATATATAAACTTGGATCTGCAAATAAAGTAGCTGATGCTTTGTCAAGAGTTGATGTCGAAACTTATGATTCTATTTCTCACTATATGATACTATCTATGCCTCAATTTGTATTCTTGGAAGCATTAAAAAAAGAATCCTTGACATTACCAGCTTTACTCAAGCTTAGACAGGAAATAGAGGTCAATCCAAGCCAGTACCCGGATTTTAAAATTGTTGAAGGATTACTTTTACATAAGGGTAGACTCTATCTAGACAATCAATCAACCTTACGGGACATGATCATGCATGAATTCCACCCCTCACTAGGTGGAGGACATACCGGAATTACCAAAACTATGAGCAGGGTGAGTGCTAATTTTTTCTGGCCTAATATGTGTAAGGACATTACTCACTTTGTTCAATCTTGTATCCCTTGCCAACAAACCAAAATTCCTACAAAAGTTCCAGCTGGCCTTCTACAACCAATAGACCCTCCATATCGAGTGTGGGAAGAGTTATCACTTGATTTTATTGTGGGGTTACCATCTTTTCAAGGATATTCAACCATATTAGTGGTAGTAGACAGATTTTCAAAGGCAGCACACTTCGGGTTGCTACCTGCCCACTACACTGCTTCAAGGGTGGCTGAACTATTCATTTTTATGGTTTGTAAGCTCCATGGTATGCCTAAGAGCCTTATTTCAGACAGAGACCCAATTTTCATCAGCACTTTTTGGAGAGAATTATTCAAATTAAGTGGCACACAACTTCGAATGAGCACAGCATACCACCCCCAATCGGATGGCCAAACGGAGGTGGTCAACAGAATCTTGCAGCAGTATTTAGGGGTTTTTTGTCATGATCGTCCCAGAGAATGGGGAAAACTTTTGCCATGGGCTGAGTGGACTTATAATACTTCTGTTCATTCCACTACAAACATGTCTCCATTTCAAATTGTCTTTGGAAGACCACCACCCACAATTCCCCAATACATTTTGGGATCCTCTGTTGTTGATGCTGTTGAAGTTGATCTATTGAATAGAGATGAAGTTGTTGCTGTTTTAAGGCAGAAACTCTTAAAAGCTCAAGCACAAATGAAACATTATGCTTATAAAAAACGAAGGGATGTTAACTACAAGGTGGGTGACTAGGTGTATGTAAAGTTGAGGCCTTATCGTCAATCATCAGTGGCGGCAGTTATGAATCACAAGCTTGCTAAACGATTCTATGGTCCTTTCCAAGTGCTGGAACGTATTGGGGCAGTAGCATATCGGTTGGAGCTA
Organism: Cercis canadensis; assembly: GCA_003255065.1. NCBI lineage: Eukaryota > Viridiplantae > Streptophyta > Magnoliopsida > Fabales > Fabaceae > Cercis > Cercis canadensis. The sequence goes on from QAOA01003051.1 coordinate 170,330, forward strand.
CCTGTTACTTCTCGGATCCATCCGGTGTTCCATTGTTCACAACTTAAGGAACATCATGAACCTCTTCCTCAAAGCTCAGTAGCGTTACCTCCAGCGAATGACAACCATCAACTATTGATTTCTCCATTAGCTATTGTAGATCACAAAATCTTGAGAGAAAAGGGAGTAGAGAAGTCAATGGTTTTGGTACAGTGGCATGGACTTTATCCAGAAGAATCATCATGGGAATCATTAGAAGATCTTCAAGCAGAATTTCCAAATATTCACCTTGAGGACAAGGTGGTAATTACTGAGGATGGCAATGATAGGAATAAAATTATGAAACAAGTTGGTGGGTCCAATAATGCTGCAGAAGGGAATGACCAGGCAAGGCATCGTAGAGCATCTAGAAGGCCTGTAGGATGGAATGACTCTGAACATTAGAGTAAAAGAATTTATTGTTACAATTCTGTTAAGAGAGTGGGGTGTATGAGGGGCGTGCAAGCATGAGAGATAACAAAGTTAGTTATGGATCCATAATTTTAGGGATTCAGGGAATACATGTGGTAAGAAGGACCTTCTATATATATCTTGTTTATGGAAATAAAAAGCAGAGAAGAAATTTTACAATCTATTCCTTTCTTATTGTTTCTAGAGGTTCCTTGACCTCGAATCAGGTGTTCTATTTATGTGCATTCATCTTTATTCCTATCATGGATCCTCAAGAATGAGCACCAATAAAGGGTTACAATTAGGTGAAGACAGATCAACCACAAAGAAACATAGAAAATGGAGGAGACATCTAGCACCATTGCGCTGTTCGCAGTAGTTACTCCTATGGTCCTATCCCAGAAAGAGGATCAGACGCTTAGGCACAAAGGCATGACAATTGCTAAATCACTTCAGATGTTAAGCTTATGATTGTTATTTGTTGAAGTGTGATCATTTTCTAGACATAGAATAGTGTAAAATGTTTTGCTACCATCGATCGTGTAGATTGCATACCATGTAAATTGATGTCCTTATGAGGGAAATTTTGGCCAAAGTGCTTTGCCAACTTGTGAAAATCTTTTCAGAAGGAAAGTAAAAAAAATTGGCCACTCTGTCCTATTTGGGAAACAGAACCTGAAATCATTGACATGCTGTCCTATTTTGCCCATGAACTTGAAGTGATTTTGAGTGGTATGAATTATAATATAATTCATATTTCCCCTTTTTTGAGGCACTTAACTCCACTGGTGTCCTCCCTCACAATTTTTTTATGACAAGAGGAACTAAACTACTATAGTGCCATCGCTAGCATTCTCAGTCCTCATAGACCACTCATATAAGTAAAGCAATAACTGTCTATTGTTGGGTTTTATCTTAAGAGAGAGATTAAGAGATTTGGCAGTGGCCTTTTTCTTGTTGAGCTTATCAAGCAGCTTGATATCAGTAAATACACTCCATGGAATCTTCTAATTAATAAGGCACACGTTGTCTTGGTTCCTGTATAAGTTTTTATAAGCACCTTTTTTAGCCTAAACTAGCTAATTATTCCTTATAAGTGCAATGTGTTTTGACTTCGAGGTAGCTAACAAGTTATTTGTGTGTTTATGTCTATGATCATGCGTACAGAGTTGGCAACTATAGGAAAGAGTGTAAGGCCTAATATAATAGGGTAACAGGAGCTGGTTTCTGGAAAGTAGCAGCACTGACCCACCTATCTATTCCTTTTAGGGTTCTAAGTGCTTTGGCTTGAAGAAATCCCATGTTTTATGCAAAGACAGAATTGCCATAGCAGTCAACACTGCCTATACATGCTACCGTTCACTTTTAGCGGCACTATTTTGCTCTGCTACTGTCTTGGCTTTTTTGTTAGATATAGTGATTGTAATCTATTTGTGTATGATGGAGGGTAGCGTGCTATAAGGGAGTTAGTTAGTTAGCTATTACTGAGTTACTCTAGTTAGAAATCAGGTTAGTTTCTAGTTATAGTAAGTTGTTAGTCAGTTAACTCAAAGTGTTAGCTAGTTAACCAATACATTATATCAGAACACTATATATTTGTAAACAATGATATAATTCATATATTGAAGAATCAGTTTACATCAGAAGAGCTTTATCTCTTTCTCTCTGATGAACTCTCTTTCTACTCTCTATTGCTTCACTTTCCTTCTTCTTGCGTCCTTCTCTATATGATTCGCTTCTGCTTGCCTTAGTAACAGTGTTCTGTGAATCAATTCTGCAACTGTTCTTCAAATCTTTCATTTTTTAACATTTCAAACAATTCTACCTTCATTATAGGTTTCATATTGTTTTGATAGTTTAGCAGAATATCTTAATTATCACTATTGTTGCTTGTGTACACAACTTTAGCTACTTTGGGCACTTTTACCATTTTAATAGTTTAGATTTTTTTTTTGAGTTAAAATATTACTTGTGTGACCCGGTATACTTGCCGGAAAAAGTCCCATCAGTAATCGTACCCAAACTCCAAGTATAGCAAACATTAGTACCCACAACTAACCAAACATTCCTTCCAAAATGAGTTCTTCCACTAACCAAAACCAATCTTTCTCAAAACCAAGCACACAAAACCCAACTACTTTTCCCAAACCATACAAACAACTGACCAAGAAGGAGATGGAAGATAAAAAGGAAGAAAGGCCTATGCTACTGGTGTCCTGAAAAGTATACCATAGGCCATAAATGCACAGGGTCTCAATTTTACACCCTGCTGGTCCAAAACGATGGTGCAGAGAGTACACACGATGAGGGAATAGAAGGTACTTCAGAAGAAGAATTAGAGGAATCAAATTCAGAAGCAGCAATATCTATTCTGTGGGATGGGGAGGCATTCACTTGCACTCTCACCCCTCCATCTCCAAGTATTTTCTATACTTGGGGGAGAACTCTCAAACTCAATCCCAAGTAATACAAGACTCAATACTGCTATTTATATTATTACATAAGGACTTCTCAACTTCCGAATTTATTCCTAATGTTATTTCATATCCTTAAAACATGAGACACTGACATAAAACTGACGTACTTATGACTTCTAGTAATCGACACTCAGAATCCTAAAAGATTTTTAGAAAATTCAAATCACATTTATTTTCAACACGGTATGGAAGATTTGAAAATAATGGTGGTTGATGGCCTTATCTAGAAGCAGGTTGTTAAGATCTTGATAGACTACCCATAATTTTTCAGATGTAAATATAGCCAAAACATTGGGTCTTACATCACAAGTGATCTCAACTAAGAGGATCTCTCTGGTTAATGGAGCACTATTTATAGTTAATACTGTTTGTAAAAACCTGAGTTGGAAAATGCCGGGAATGGATTTTTCTGGTGATTTTCTCATCATGCAGTATGGAATTATTATTGGCTCAATATACCGATATCTTTGAGGAATCTAAGACACTGCCACCTACTAGAAGTTTTGATAACTGCATTCATCTTAAAACTGACCAACCAAACAACTTAAGGCCTTACAAGTATGGACCTTTGCGGAAAGATATTATAGAGACGTTGGTTAGAGAAATGCTTGATAATGAGGTGATTAGACCTAGCTGTAGTCCAATTTGCTGCCCCTGTTGTATCAGTAAAGAAAGAGGATGACCCTTGGCAATTGTGGGTTGACTACAAGAAACTCAATCAGCAAAAAATACAGAATAAATTCCCTATTCCAATAATTCGGGAATTGCTAGATGAACTTCTTAGGGCATTTTTTTTTTCTCAAAACTAGACCTCAAGGCAAGTTACCACCAAATACGTGTCAATCCTCAAAATATTCCTAAGATTGCTTTTAGGACACATGAAGGGCTATATGAGTTTGTCACTTTGTTGTCATGCCCTTTGACTTAACTAATGCACCACCCACCTTCCAAGGTCTAATGAATCACATATTTCAGTCTTATTTGAGAAAATTCATTGTGTTGTTCTTTTTTTTTTTTAAATGACATAGTAGTCTACAACCCTTCATGGTCAGCCCATTTAGTTCATTTGAGGGAAACCTTAGAAATCTTAAGAGAACACCAATTGTATGTTGGGCGTTCTAAATGCAGTTTTGCAACGGCTCATATTTGATTATTTGGGTCATATCATTTCTAAAGAGGGTGTCTCAACTAATCCTAAAAAGATTGAAGCCTCTAAATGGCTAATTCCCACATCTCTAAAAGCAACACAGGGATTTCTAGGCCTCACCAACTATTACAGGCATTTTGTAAAAGATTATGGTCTTTTATGCAAGCCCTTTCCGAAACAAGGATGATTTTCTAAGATGGGGCAAATGATACAGATTAAATAAATAAAGAGTAAAATCCTTGTTTGGTTCTCGAAAGATAGGTTCGGTGACAGTTTAGTCCTCCAAAGATTTTCACTGACACTTTAGTCCTTGGAAGATTGTTCCGTCGGTCATTTTCGTCCTCCACTTATGTCCGTTAATTGGACTTAATAGAAAAGGTCATGTGGCACGTTAAGTGTTGACGTGGCCATTAAATAATGACGTGACACCTTAAAAAAAATTTAAAAAAATTTCTCTCTCATCTCTCTCTCTCTCACTCTCTCACTCTCTCACTCTCATCTTTCTCTTCCCCAATCTCTCTCTCCGCCAATCTCTCTCTCTCTCTGCCATCTCTCTCTCTACCATCTCTCTTTCCCTGAGTTTCTCTGAGAGATGAACAATGTTTCTTCTCCATTCCGCTTACCCTCTTCAACAAGAACCTACACTCTCTATCTAGCATCCACTAGTTCCAATACCTGTTCTTTGAGACCATCCACCATAATTTTGTAGAAAATCAAGTCACTAACCTCATGCTTAGATGAAATGATGATATTTGTGATTACTAATTACTTCCGATATGTGTACCCTGAGTCTGAGTCCGAGTTGCAAGACTTAGTGAGTTATGTGACTCAGCCATGGTTATGGACTATGAAGGCATGTGGTTATTCAGGCATTGCCTTGCCATGGTTATGGACTACGGGGGCATGTGGGCAAGCATGGCAAGTAAACCTGCAGCAATGGTGAATTTTTTTTTCTCAAGGACCTGCAGAGCAAGTGGTAGCACAAGATTGATGTTCAAAAGCTTAAGCCTAATGGTGGTGCAAAGGCATAGAGCAGCGTCTAAGTCCAAAAGTCCTCCCAGCACTAGATAGCATGCTTGTTTGGCACTACTACCAATTCCAATATGTATGAGACCACCAATGGGTGGTCACATTGGGTGGGCACAATGGGTCACATTCCTTCCAGCTCCCGAATCGGCTCCAACTCCGGCAAAGCTGTTTCAAGAGGAAAAGAGAGACGGGGAAAAGAGAGAGAGAGAAATGAGAGAGGAGGGGAAGAGAGAGGGAGATTCAGCTAGCCTAAATTAAGAGAGAGAGAGAGAGAGATGGCAGAGAGAGAAAGAGAGATATGAGAGATGAGAGAGAAATTTTTTTAAAAAACTTGCAGTTTAATAGTTTCAGGTGGGAGAGGCAGCATGGAATAGAGAAGTTATGCCCCCAAGACAGTAACCAGAGAGAGACGTCTCAACAAGATGAGAAACATTCCTGAGAAGCAAGCTTTTATATCTTTCATCAAGCGTAAATTAATGTTTGCATCACATATTTCTATTGTTTCCAAATCAAAACACCAAATTAACTTAAGCACAGCCCAAATTAAGAGAGAGAAAGAGAGAGAAAGCGAGAGAAAGAGAGAGAGATGATAGAGAGAAATTTTTTTAAATTTTTTTTAAGATGCCACATCAGCACTTAACGTGTCATGTGACATTTTCTATTAAGTTCAATTAACGGACATAAGCAGAGGACGAAAATGGTCGACGGAACAATCTTCCAAGGACTAAAGTGTCGGTGAAAATTTTTGGAGAACTAAACTATCACCGAACCTATCTTTCGAGGACAAACAGGGGTTTTACTTATAAATAAAATGCTGAGCTGGCATTTAGTTAGAAATTAGTTACTATAACAGTTGTATAAGAAAGGCATTAGGAATGTTAATCACATGGGAATTGAATAATAGTGAAGTTGACAATGTCTATGCTGAGGTCAAGAAGCTTAGTGTAAGGTTGAACAACTACAAGGTCGAGAGATTTGGTCTCGGGTCTACCAGCTGCACAAAAGTATACGTGAGCTAAGAGACAGGTTGAGAATACTCAGACTCCGAAAGTCAAATTAGGTCGAGACCAAACTAAAAGAATGCAAATAAAGAGTAATTATAAAAATGATCATACTTATTAGAGGATTGTATTTATAAAAATGTAGAATGATATTTTGATAATTATGAATAACTATAGAGTAAACCTACAATTTGGTCCCTGAAAGATTCGGGTTCGGACAATTTGGTCCTCCAAAGATGTATAACTACAATTTAGTCCCTGAAAGATTAAACATCCATATCATTTTTCGTCCTCCGTTAGTGTTGTCTGTTAAATGGTTATAAAAGTGCTGATGTGTCACCGTTAAGTGCATATGTGGCACGTTAGTGATTGAACTGGCATTTAAATTTGCCAAGTAAGCTGCTGACATGGATTATAAACAAATTGGACCTCAAGCGGTGCCGTTTTGCTCACCTGTGTCGAGCTTCTTCTTCCTTGATTTGGTTGAAGTGAAGTTTGAACCCTAACTTCACTCAACTCCATCTCTTGATTACAACAGCTGATAACGCCCAGCTAAGCCACCAAGGCAATCGAAATCCAACGAACCGCAAGAACCCTATGATTTCTTGAAGAGTTAAGTTCCTCCCATGCTGATTTGGTAAGCCCTGTTGTATTTTTCAAGGGGTTTTATTCATGGTGATTGGGCATGGGTTCAGTTTGGTTTTGTGTGCTCTTCCCCTGTTTTTGTTAGGGCTGCGAATCAGTTAAGGAAAAAATCAACTGATATGTCTCCTTGCACATATTCTGAAGTGGATACTATTACGTTTTTGTATATGGCAAAGCTAACTTGTGAAACCTTACTTTTAATGTGATAACATTTCTACAATTATTTTTCAAAACCAGAAAATGACAGATAGACAAGTGATGCTTTAAAATGCTATTGTCCTTTCTGTCGATGGTGCCATTTGGATAATTATATTGCATAAAACATGCTTTAACTTCTCAAAAGATGTATTTTGATATTATGTGGTTTTCCCTCTTTTCTATTTCCTTCTTTCTGTCCATTTCATTTTGAAGAATATTGACGTTGCGTTGAAGAAATTTGGAAGCAACATAATTATCTAAAAATGAATACAAGGATCCCTGGAGTGGTGGTAGGTGACAATTTCATTCTGCCATTTTCTTAGCTACTTTATTTTAGATATATTTTTTCCACCATGAATTTTTTTTTTACTGTCAATGTGAAATTCTGATTCTGCTACTTTTTTATCTTGCAGTGTTGTGAGTAATTTATCCGGAAGCATTGTTGCCCTTGTCACTAAAGAAGGTAAGCATTTGATAATGTGGCTAATTAAATTCTAATTAGGTGCTAGGGCAAACATGCATCTCATTGACTTGCTGCTTGTGGATCTGTACTGAATTTTTTACCATGGTGTCAAAATCGTAGGTGTGTATGTATAAAGAGAAGTGTGATAGATGCTCTTGCCTATATTATTTACAAATGTATACAGCAGCCCATTTGATTTTTTTTTATGTCTTTTAGATATATTGCTTTTGAAAGTTCTCCTTGCAGATGTACAAATATAAATCCTCCATGCATGAATTAACCATATAATTAGGGGTACTTTTTTAAATTTCCAATCCAGTAATATGAGGGCTACGGGTAAGTCTTTAGAGTTAGACTTAGCTGACCAATAAGGATTGGCGTCCTGTGTGTTGAGGATGGTACATTGAATCCTGTAACTGGCCAATGATCCTAGGCAAAAAAATTGATGAATCTGTATCTGATTGTAATCTGGGTAATGTGTGGCTTATTATGCTTCCATGATTTGGTTTTTGTCCCAAAATGGAATATCCAGATTTTTATGGCTTACTTAAGTTTATAAACCTGGTTCATTTTTGAATAGAGATGGGTCTATACTGTTGAGCCTTGTGAACAATCCTGTTGAACTGTGCTTTCTTTATTGCATAATTATAGATTGATACTACATGTGTGAAATGTATTTGAAGGTTTTGGATTATCTGATTGATCCCTTTGTTGCGGGTACAAATGGAGGAGATCCTGAGTCTCTTTCCATGAGTAATACTGCCAAAGTTTTCAAATACTTATTTTATGCTTTTAAGTATGACTATTGGTTGCATACAAAATGATTAATGATTAATGACTTATATGCCAAAAATCTTTAATTTGATTCTAAATCAGTGTTCGTGTACCATGAGTGGGAAGGTTGAAGCTGGAAACAGAAACAAGCATAGCCAAACTGTTCCTGAAGTTAGTTGGACTGTGACTAGTGGCAGCTGTAGTGGGTCCAGTGCACAAAACATCAATAGTGACCAAGTACAAGGTTGAAGCTGGAAACCCAAACAAGCATGGCCAAACTGTTCCTGATGTAATTAGTTGGACTGTGACTAGTGGCAGTTGTAGTGGGTCCAGTGCACAGAACATCAATAGTGACCAAGTACCATTTGAATGCCAATGTGGGAAAAAGCCATTGTTGCTGACATCATGGACAGAGAAAAATTTTAGGCGTCCATTTTGGAGGTGTCCTCTTTGGAAAGTAAGTATTCTTCATGCAAATTTAAACTGAATTTTTTACTTATTTGTTGGGAAGCTATTAAAGAGAACTTGTTACTAACATATAGTCAAAATGTTGAATGCAAGATCCCTCTCTTGGTTGTGATTTCTTTAAGTGGCTAAATGAGGGGAACGCAAGGGTTAATGAGAGCATACTTTTGGAATGAATGAGGAAAAAGTGCATCAACTATGAGAAGCAAATCAGAAGATTGAAATTAATTTGTTGGGTGTTGGCTATGTTATTGGTTGCCATGGTGCTTAATAATCTTGAGACAAACGCTATCCTCAGTGTTGGAGATGCGGTCTACTCCGAATCATCATCACGGCCTGATCCTGCGGTGGGTGGGGTCATGAGGTCTTGTGCCGGCATTGGAAACGGAGCAGCAGTGTGTGGATCTCGTCGCATGGCACGAAGTATGGTGCGTTGGGTAGCATCCACAACTTGCATGGCCTCCACATAGTATTGGAACTGGCGGCTGCTCTGAATTTCCAAGCGGGCCATTCGCTCTTCCATGACTCGATGGTGGTCACGATGCTCTTGTTGATGTTCCTGGTTCTGCCTGATGAGATCCCTAAGAAGTTGCTCCGTGGATGTGGCAGTAGGAGGTGGGGTAGTTTGTGGAGGGGGAACTGAGGTAGAAAGGCCTGCAGCATGTGAGGAGGATCCCGGAGCATGTGATGCGGAGCCTGAAACGGACTCACACTCCCTCTGAAATTTGGCTAGGTCCGACTCATCGAGAGGTCGTAAGGCGGAATACTTCTCTTCGCCATTAGTAGGGACACCGGCTTGAATACATAAGTGTGTAATCAAGCTGGGATAAGGGAACAGCCGTTTGGAATTTTCTTGGGCAATCTGCTGGATCTGGTCCTGAATTAAGCTCCCAATGTGGACCGTCCCTTTCTTGAGAATGGTGAAGATGAGTATGGCGCGTGGAATTGTCACCTCAGAAGAGTTGCTTGACGGCATAAGGTTGTACAAAATAAAAGAATGTCAAGCCTTCGCGAGTGGTATTAGATCCACCTTTTTTAACTTGTTGGGGTTGTCGGCTTTGTCAAGAATCCAAGTTGCACCCTCACGGCAAATGGTGGTACACTTGTTGTAGTGTGGACTCATCATGGCGAAGTGCCATATAGCGGTCATAGGTGAACTGTACGGGTTCGTAACGAAGACCAAAATATGTGGCAATGGTGTTCCGGTCAAAGGAGATGTCGTGACCCCTGACAAAGGAAGTCCAGGTCGGGGCTTCCTCTGAGTTGTCCCAAGCATTGACATAAAATTCTTTAACAAGGGCGGGGATGTTGGTAGACATCGGTTGGCAAAGCTTCCCCCAGTTTTGACTTTGAATGTATGACTCTATCTCGTCAGAAACCCCCGGGGTCAATTGAAAACCTCTTTCTTGCCACACTTCTCATCCGGCTATGGAGGTATAAAAGCGTTGTTCGTGTTCCGGAGATTTAAAGCGAGAGGTGGTTGAAGTAGAGGAACTCGCTTTGCCACTTGTTCGTGATCGCTTGGGCATGATGAGATACCTAAAAATATAAACCACAAGAGGAAATGAGTGCAAGCATTTAAGGCAAACTCTTGAGGCATCTACAAGCATTCACCAAGTGAACCACACGCATCCATGATCTTATACAAGCATTCACTAACTTTCAAAAGTGTGGAGTGCTAGAAATTGGTTTTCATCAATCCTACTTTGTGACCTTTTCAAAAGTGTGGAGTGCTAGAAAAATGCTAGCATGATGACTTGACAAGAGACAATGCAAACCCAACCACTTAAAGACCATGAGGCAAGCAGTAAAAACTTCCATGTAACCATAAGAGAACCACAAAAAATCCCCACTAGGCAAGTCAAACACGCACCCCTTGCACACACCCTCACTTAGGCATTTTAACAAACACCTTGCATGCACAATAAAAATAAGAGCACAACTAACACCTTTCTAGCAAGTACACCCTCCATTGAGGCCAAAATTCACCACATAGCAATCTATAATGCATAAAAATACTAAAAGAGATGAAATAGCAAATATTTCAAAAATAGGGTATACAATACCCAAAATTCCAAATCACCAAAGAGCAACCCCAAACTAACTTGTAACTTGTTAATTGGGGTTCATATTGTAATAGAATGCTAAAGAGTGGAGTAAGAATGAGAGACATACCAAAAATTCTTCAAAAATGCGAAAATTTGCTTTATGTACTTCAAAAACCAAAAAGCTTGAATATCCCCCAATGAGCTTGCAAATGTGCTTGGGTCTTGGACAGAGATGACCGAAATGGAGAGGGTATGAGGTGAGGGGTGTGTGGTGGTGAGAAGGGATGCAAAATAGAGGAGAAAGAGAGGGGTGGTGGTGCTTGGGTGTTAGCTTTAGAGATGAAAATGGAGGAAGGGGAAGAAAGGGAGTGTGTGTTTGGGAGGGTGGAGGAGAGGAAAAGCTGATTTGGGGAGAAACAAAGTGCCAAAACGCATAGCTTAACTAAAATGACCTTTGAATTTTTTTTTTTTTTGGACAATGGTTAGCCTCGGGTGGGCCAGCGCTGGGCGCTGCGATTCCAGCGCCCAGCGCTGGACCACCAGAGGCTACCCATTATCCAACTGGCCTCCCCCATTCACGCACCAACTTGGTGCCCAGCGCTGGACCACCAGAGGCTACATATTGTCCAACTGGCCTCCCCCATTTATGCACCAACCTGGCACCCAGCGCCACGAATCTGGCGCCCAACGTTGGCATGGCAGAAAGGCTTATTTCGTAGCCAAATCAAGTGTTTTCACAAGTCATATCATCACACCAACCAAGCCAAGTGCAAACTAAGTTTAATTTTAGCCTAAAACCAGACATTTAACTTAGAAAATCATCAAAAATACTAAATATAACCATAATACATAAAAATTGGAGTCCACGTAAAACAATTCAGTCATTACAATTTGCATAGACGTAATGCAACACTCCCCAAAATATTATTTTCCATCTTTAGCTGTGCTTACTCCCATTGGACCCTGGTTGCCCAACACTTGGAAACTGTGTTCCACCCTCCTCCTTGAGGCTTTAATTGCTGCTAGGACAGTCTCTCTACTAAGAGAATGTTGTCTTCTTGTTTGCGTCGATACACCATCTTGTTGAGGTTTAGTGGGGACCTTATTAGGTAGCTGATCCGGTTGCACCTGAAAAGTATAAAATGAGTGATAATTAACATATGAATTTTTGCAAAAATTATGTAACAGACAATAACATATGAAGGTTGAAATCAACATTAACTCACATTTCTTCTAACTGACAATTTTGCTCGGGGTGGAGGTTGACTTGTTTCTTGTGAAGAGACAATAGGGCCCTGTGATTGAGTTTCAAGTTGAGATGACTGCACTGGCTGCGTTACTGGTTCTATGGTCTTCTTGGTCCTCTTTGTCTTTACATGACCACCTTTACACGTTCTTGTATTATGGCCCAGATGACTACATTTTCCACATTTAATATCCCCATATTTTTTTTTTAGCTTCGATGCACTTGGTGCGTTAGGGGGATCATTGGTCTTCTTCCTCTGTGTTTTAGGCCTTTCGGGTCCTCTCTTTAGAGGTGGTGGCTGGACTGCTTCAAGCCCTGATTGAGCCCAATATTCTTCACCTGGTACGGCCCCTAAGAATTGCTCATATGCTTGCTTCCACGTTGTTGTGGAGTACCATTCGTGGACATATTCCTCCGCTGGCTTCCCTTTCCTCGCCAATGCAGCACATGCATGCTTGCATGGGATGCTAGTTAAGTCTCATTCTCTACAACAACTCCTTGCATGCAAATCAACCACTGCTTTGTTTAGAGGTCTATACTCAACCTCAAATTTGTCATAATTAGAGTCCCCCACCCATGTTGGAGTCCAAAATCTACTGTCTCTCCTGTCTCTGTCAAGTTTGTTCTGTGCCTTGGGACAAATTACACCTCTGTACTTTTCAATCTTCTCTGCCATCCCCGTCCTCTTCCTCATTATGTAACCTCTAATTCCTTCAGTCATTGTAAGAATAGGTTTACCCCTATAGTTGACAATCTCATAGTTGAACTGTTCACACATGTTGTTGATGCAGCACTAAGATTTTGTAAACAAATTAAACGCAGATCTCGTCCAAGCTGCTGGTTCTTTTAGCCTTAACCATGTTGCTGCATACTTATTTATAGCATGGATTTTAACAATGTTCTTCTCCCACTCATATGTTGTATGTGACTTGGCAGCAGCCCACACCAGTTTTCTCAAGTTTGCATCTTTCCATTTCCTTGAGAAGTTGGCCCACACATGCCTCATGCAAAATCCGTGGGGCACACCAGGCAGCAACTGCTTCATTGCTGGCACAAGTCCCTACAATATAGGCAGAATCAAGCGTTTCAGCACCAAATCAATCAACCAAGACATTTAAAAAAATAAAATGACACAACATGATTGCTCATACCTTTTGTTGGTCTGAAATGAAATTGTATCCATGGTGATGTGGATGACCAATATCCTCAATCAAAAGAGTGAGAAACCAGGACCATGTCTCCTTTGACTCCAAATCGACAATTGCATATGCAATTGGATAGAATGACTCATTGTCATCCTGTGCTACAGCTGTCTACAATGTTCCCCCATAATAGCCTTTCAGAAAACAGCCATCTAACCCGATCAGCGGCCTACAGCTTCTCATGAATCCCCTCTTACATGCATCCAAGCACACATAGAAATGTTTAAAGACCGGCGGTGACTGAGGTGAAGATCTGGTCACACCCAATAACACGGAAGAGTTAGGGTTGCATCTCCTGAGTTCATGGGCATAATCCCAAAACTTGGCATACTGTACTTTCTCCGAACCTTCCACGTAATCCTTTGCAACCTTCAAAGCTCTATAGACCGTCATCTTACCTACCTTAACTTCATAGTTCTCCTTCAAGATCTTCCATGCATCTTTCACTGTCATTTCTGACCTTGTTCTAAGGTGGGGCACCAACTTCTCAGATATCCACATCTTATTTGCTTGTTTGTTTGTTGTTCACCTAGCACAACTGTGGCTTGGGGAGAATGTCTTGATCTGAAAACTTCATGTCTGATTGCTATAAGAGCAGAAGATCTCCCATGGGCAGTCCTCATTGCACACTGCCCTAGCCCTATTCTTATCGTTCTTGATCCAGTAAACTTCTCTCCCCAAATGCATTGTATAGTCCTTCACGGCCTTCTTAAAAATATTAAGGGATGAGAACTCCATGCCAAGCTCAAAATGCACCTCCCCAAATGCAGCCGTCTCATTATATTATGGATTAACAGGATGTTGCCTTTCGTCCTCTTCGGAATCCTCTGCTGCTGTGTCCAATTCTTCAGTCTCATAACCATCTCCCATGAATGGATCCTCATAAATCTCAAAGGTCCTGTATGCTGTTTTTCTTCTAGGTCTATTGTATTTTTTTTTCATATGCTGGCTACTTGTACCACCAGCTGTTGGTGGCACATTCTTTGGCTGTACATCTACCTCAACGTTTTCATTTAACACCTGATCGTCATCAACACCAAATTACATCTCCGGCGGTGGCATATACGACATGTCACCTGCACTATCAACATCAGAGGGCTGGTCATAGGAATAACCGCTGTAATATTCGTCATCTACATCCTCACCTTCACCCTCACATTCACCTTCATTGTCTTCGTTCTCTTCATCTCTTTCCTCATTTGAGTCCTGCAAGTTCTCTTCACGAAACACTTCTCGCACATATTCATCGTCTGTGTGCTCATCTTCCCCATCCCTATCCTTTTCGTCTACACTAGAGCAAGCAACCAACAATGTCTCATTCACTATGATAGGATTTTCTATCACTGGATGCAAAAAATAGAGCTCTACTTCTATTGTTTTCAAGGCTTCATCTATCAACTCAATGACATCTGCATCCCCCTTCAATTGCCTTAGCCCTTCTCTCATACTCACACCCGGGATTAACCAAAAACACTCCAAGTACTTGTCATAACCATGCTCCCTGAACATCTCATCTATTACAGGGATGGAAACTAGATCTACATCTATATTCCACACATCTTCTTCACCCCCTATATACCTCATATCAACATCATCTGTAAATTTACCTCCATGGTGAAGCACCAAGTTAATATAATGGGTCATGATGCTGTCACAGTAAAAACAACAATTCAGCAAATGGTTAGGCTATTAGTCGCATTATAGTCTAAAGTTTGAAACATTCTTGAGGAAAAAAAAAACCAAAAAGCTGAAACTTTTATGTGAAATGGGTATGAATTCCATTCTCAACCTGAGGGACTAAACTATCCCAAACAAATGCTACAACCCACAGATACACAAAAAAATGATGATCCAATTGCTCAACATCTCCATTTCCTAAGATATGGTGTCAGACCAATTAATTTACTAATGCAAATACAGCATTACAAGGCATAGCAGATGGCAGAGAGTGCTATGTAATTGAAGACTCTCCTCCAGCAACCCTATATTCAACATGCAGTGTGCATGACATAAATGGTTCACAAGGTAACAAGCACAAACCATAACAATAAAGCTTAGGCAAAAAGATAAATTGAAAAAAAAAATAAGTGCACAGCTGGTGGGTGAAGTAATTACAAAATTCTAGAACAAGAAAGCTTAAGGACAAAGATGCATCACACAAATTTAAATTTAGAGTGGCTTAATAAAACCCATTCAACTGCACTACAAAGTATGTGGGATTGTTGAGAAAGAATAAGGACCTTCTTGTTTTTCTTTTCTCAAATGGTCATGATTTCTGAGATGAAAGCTTTTCCAAGATATTGTGTGGTCTATTAGTGAGGGATTTTAGTAATTTAGATAAACTCAAAGATTTGAGCTTCAATGCCATCATCTAATTAAAAACAAAAAACAAAAAGATTAAAATCTTCTTCACTTGGGTTCAGATTTCACTTGGGTTCAGATTGAAAGACAAATCCCAACACATATGCCAACTTTAGATTAACAGAATCAACACCTATGCGAATTACTCGGAACAAAGACAGCAGCATTAAGAGAAACCANTCAATGCCATCATCTAATTAAAAACAAAAAACAAAAAGATTAAAATCTTCTTCACTTGGGTTCAGATTTCACTTGGGTTCAGATTGAAAGACAAATCCCAACACATATGCCAACTTTAGATTAACAGAATCAACACCTATGCGAATTACTCGGAACAAAGACAACAGCATTAAGAGAAACCTATCTCTAACCGAAATTTATACAAAGACAAACCCTAACACATAGAAAACCATGAAAGACGCCCTAACCACGAATTTAACCCTTAAAAATCTCCCTTACCAAATCAGAGAGTTCTTGCGGCACAGGAATTTCGATGGCCTTGGTCAGAGAGCTGGGCATAAACCACGAGCTTTTTCGAGATATGAAGTTCCCGCGATGTCCTTTGTCTTAGGGAGAATGGGGCTTAGGGAGGATGGGGCTTCTTCGGCTTTGGTGGCTCAGCTAGGCACCCTTCAGTGAAGATGAAGTTCAGTGAGAGATGGGGTTCAAGAAGCACTTCAGCCAAGTGCAGGGAGAAGAAGGGGATGAAGAAGGTCGACCCAGATGAGAGAAACGGCATCGTTTGCTTGGTTTTATGTTGATTATCCACCTCAGCTGCCTACATGGAAAATAGAAACGCCACTTCAGTCACTAACGTGCCACATGTACACTTAACGGAGCCACGTCATCACTTCCGTAACCAATTAACGGACTACACTAACGGAGGACCAAATTGATATGGATGTCTAATCTTTCAGGGACTAAATTGTAGTTATACATCTTTGGAGGACCAAATTGTCCGAACCCGAATCTTTCAGGGACCAAATTGTAGGTTTACTCATAACTATACCTAATTGGCCTTAGTGAAATGGGCCTTTAGTAAGAGATTTGGATAGAAGCTATTCCTCTCCCTTTCTCTCTCTCTCTGAAAGGTTCAACATTGTTATTGAGAACCGGCTTTTCTCATAAATTCAATATCTTCAAAATTTCCCAAAAACTGTGGTATTTATTTTTCTCCCCAGTGATAAATTAGTTTTGGTGAGATGGGATTCAAACAGTAGCAAATTTTTGGCTGCTACAACACATCCTTCAATATCCGTTGCGGACGATGATGCTGCTAATGATGTGGACCAAAAGGTAAGTCCATGTTCAATTGGAATAACAATGACAATCTGACTACATCCCTTGTGTGTGTTTTAATTTGATTAAACACCAAAAAATGCGAATGACCAAATAAAAAAATAAATCTATATTAATGAAATTTATTAAAGTTATCACTAATTTTTAAATTCAGCATTAATGATAAATTTAAGACAATTACCTCATTCAGAAATTAGACTTAAATTTATATTTGTAAAACTAGTGAAATGCATCAATAACTTCCAAACTTATTCACTACAAGAAAATAATAAATTTCTCATAGACAAAATATGTGAGAAAATACCCAAATTTCTGTGAAAAAATAGTTTCTCACAAACTTTCTGACAATTAAGTATCAACTTTTTAATCTTCACTCACGATTATGCTTGAAGGAACATATTTTAATAGACTTTACTGCACGGATATGTGGAGCCAATCACTTTGCCAAGTAAGTTAATTTTTTTTTTCTTGTCCAAAATAAAATAAAAAAACAAAAACTATTTTGTTAGAGGTAGTGGGCTTGTCTGATTTTTAAGTAGGGGACTCTATCTTACCTCACCCATTAGGGTGTAAGGTCAAACTGGCCAAACCGACAGAACCGAACCAAGAGAGTTAGTCTGGTTCTTGATTTTATTTTTTGAAACAGAGAGGGTTGGTTCGGTTCTTGATTTGAATGGGGAAAAAAAAAAAAACCGAATAGAACCAAATCCTTAATATATATGTATTTTTTATAAAAAAAAAATTACAATACCCATAAAACTACGTCGTTTTGATTGGGGTTAAATAACATTTTTTTCTAAACCCTTACTCTTTTCCCTCTGCAATCAACCTCCATTTGAACCCTCTCCAATCTCCATCACAATACACAGAGAAGAAGAGATACAGACAGAGAGAAGAAGAGATACACACAACTCAAAGAGAATAAGAGGTACCAATAGAGAGCAAACAAGAAGAAAAGAAAAGAAGAAAGAGGAGAAGAGGGGAGAGGACTCGTAGAGAAGAGATTGAAGTTAGAGAGAAGAGAGGGAAGCCAGAGAGAAAGAGAAGGAGACTGAGAGAGCCTCTCACACACCTGGCCTAACGCAACAAAGTGGTGCTGCCCCTTCGATCTCGATCTGGTACATGGCTGTCCACACTTGTTGAAATCTTGATTTATCATTTATCATTTTTTTATTCATTGTCATCCATAGGAGTGGAAGGACAAATCTTGATTTGAAATTTCAATACTTTTCCTCAATGGTTTTGGCTTAGTTGAGTTTCGCAGCTGATATCCTCTCTGTTTCTATGATATATTTTTTTTATAGTAGTTCAGTTACTATTGGTGAATGGTGCACATTGACAAAGAGATGCAGAGGCCTTTAATTAAGGGAATGGGTTAAGAGAGAGAAAAAGATAGAGTTCCAAATTGGGAAATTTACAGCAATAATGTTGTTTAATAAAATAAATATGTGTTTAGGTTAGTTTTGAAACTATTTACCAAAATGGGTCATTTTTTTCTCTAATAAACGCTAATGCGTTTTTATCATAAAAAGCTAAAACAATTATGCATTTTAAACAACAAATGCCAAAATAAGAAATGTGTTTTCTTTGAAAAAATGCCAAAAGCTTTTGGAAAAAACGCTAAGATGATTTCAGCTTTTTTGAGGCTAGAAAATGCATATTCTTATTTAAGAAAATGCATAAATGAATATGTGTTTTCCTCTAAAAAAGCATATTTGTTTATGAAGAAAATGCATAAATGAGAATATGCGTTTCTAGAGGAAAACACATAGTCATTTACGCATTTTCTACATCCTTATACAACCTGCTGTTTTGGTTCTATGAAATGATATTTTTCTTCTGTAAAACGTCATTTTGTTTTTGCTAAATGTTGACACTGTAACACCTCACAAAACAACATTTTCTACAACGGATCTCTTCTATAAATAGTCATTCATTTTCATTTGTTAAGTGTGTTTTTATTGAAGTGTTGAGTGCATTCTGAAATTTAGAGAGAAATACTGTGAAATTATTCTGAAGAAAGTTGTTCTAAAGTGCAGTTGACTGTGCAAGTTAAAGTTTTAAAAGTCGTTCAGGTACATTTAAATTTTTGTTTTGATTTAATATGTTTAGATGTATGTAATTTTTATTAGTATTTAGTTTATATTTGATGTTAAATTTTATTAAAAAAATAGGTTGATATTGTGAAAATTTTAATGATATGTATTATTGATAATTTAGGAGGAAGATGCTTCTATTAGTTTATTACAATGGTCAGATATATGATGGTTCTCAAGGTGTCATGTATAGTGGTTCTAGACTCGTTGGTTTGAATCTAAGGAATAAATGTGGACTAAACACTTACAATTTTATATTTATCGAAAATTAGGTCTTCCATAAAATTCAGTTGTGATAAGATTATTTATAGAATTCAATATTTGTTAATCCATTATTTTATAATGTTGTTGAGCTGAGCTGTGATAAGGATGTTAAGACGATGTTTGATAATCACAGTCAACATAAATCTCTTGGTGCAATTGAGATATATGTTGAGGCTAAGATTGTTGAAGATGAAGTTAGTTAGTGGAGATAATGGTGAATCTAAAGGTATTGATGCAAATGCTCTTTGTTCAATCTCTACTTCTTATCTTCCATATAGTCAAACAGGAATAGAAGCGGAACCTTGTTATCGACTGGAGCTTGGTTCATATGGATTCTAGCATGGTTTGGCTAGTTCTAGCCAAACTTGTATCCCTGGAAGAGGCTATATGAATGAATGTAATAATCTGGCTAGGTTCAAATGTTTGCACAATGCCGATTGAAGAATATGAAGCTGGAGGCAACGAACGTGTAGGTGTGCAACTGAATATTTGTAGAGGTAACTCTCCTATTAATCCTCTATTCGACACCAGTGATGATGAGGAAGTAGAGTACGTGCCAGATGAGGGAGAATCAAACGAGGACGAGGAATTTGAGCATAAATTAGATTTGAACGTGTTTCCACTCAGGGAGGAACTCCAACACATGACACCAATTCGGTCAGTTATTCCTCCACACTATTCATATGTGAACTTGGAGACATTGCAACATAGTGATGATTTTGAAGAAGGTTCTGAAGTTAGTAGGTGGCAAAGAGGCGATGAACTGCAAATAGGTCAACAGTTCACCAACAAATAGGATTTTTAGTTAACTGAGAAACAATACTCCATTTACACTCATTATAATTTCAAGCTGAAAGAATCAAAACCCTATAAATTAATTTTGGAGTGTCATAATTATGGTTCTGGATACAATTGGAGACTTAGGGTCTGCTTAAAAACTAAAAGTAATATGTAGGAGATTAAGAAATACAATGGCCCACGCAATTGCACAAATGCCACCTTAACACAAGACTACAAACAAATGGATGTTAAGATGGTTGCGACAATGATTGTCAGCATGATTGAGGAGAAGGAAGATGTGTCAATTAAGCTAATACAAGAGTGCATGACAAGTACCTTATCGTATCAAATATCGTACAAGAAATCGTGGCTTGCAAAATGAAGAACTATCACTCATATATATGGTGATTGGGATGAGAGTTACAATAAGTTACCCTGATGGATGGGTGCACTACAGAAAGATGCAACTAGAACTATGGTGGAATGGTGTATGGATGATCGATGGATGGGAAGGCCAGAGAATAATCTAACAGTGAGGAGATTTTGATGTGTTTTTTGGGCTTTTAAACCACGTATTAATGCATTTCATTGGTGCAAGCCAATGATCCAAATTGATGGTATTTTTTTTTGTATGGGAAGTACAAGCAGACCTTGCTCATCGCCACTACACATGATGGATCTCGTTCTCCCTTGCCTCTAGCTTATGTCATCGTGGAAGGTGAAATCAAAGAAGCGTGGTCATAGTTTTTGAAGCATTTGAAATAGCATGTGACTGGGGACATGTAGGATTTGACATTCATTTTAGACCAACATCTGAGCATATTATCATCCATCGAAGATATAGATGTCAGCTAGCGTCTACCATATGCTCATAAATTTTTTTGTTTACACCACGTTATGAGCAATTGGAACACTAACTTCAAGGATGTGGCTTTGAAGCACAAAATCTACAAATCTAGTAAGAATATCAATCAAATATGTACATTTATTATCAATAATAAATTTTGATGTATTATGCTGTTTAATTTAACTTTTATTCTAATTGATAGGTACCAAGTTTGAGTCTATCAAATTTGAGGAGTTAATGACAGATATACATGGGGAGTGTAAGAAAGAAGACGCTTGGCAGTATATCAATGACATTGATAAGGCAAAGTGGACACAACTAGGGGACATCCAGGGTAGACGGTATGACCTAATTACCACTAATTTAGCTAAATGTGTTAACGACACATTGAAAGGTGCTCGCAATATGTCTATCACTACCCTTGTCAAAGCTACCTACTATAGAAGGAATCATATTTTCATGGAGAGACGAGAACTAGCTTGGGTAAGGCTAGCAAGTAAGCAAGTATAGACTGAGGATGCCTAGAAGAGAATGACTTGTAATAGCCGTTATGCATTCTCACACCGCCTAATATTGTTTAATAAAGACAATTGATCATTTGAAGTTGAGGAGATATTCTATTCTACATGACAGATTAGCAGGCGATCATTTGCTGTAAAATTGAAGGATGAAAAGTGAAGGTGTGGTCAGTTTCAAGCCCTTCACATACCGTGTACACATGTCATATCTGTTTGTGCCTCTATTGCAATTGATGCATGGAAGTATGTTAGTCCAATGTACTTCACTCAGAGCCTTGTCAATGCGTATAGTGGGGAATTTCACTCAATTGATGGAAAGGAGTATTGGCCAGTTGTGAACAGGATTAAGGTAATCTCAAATTGTGTCTTGTTAAGGAAAAATGGATGACCAGTTTCAAAGCAAATACGGACTGAGATGGATTAGGGAGAATTTTCGTCTGGCGTCATCAGATATAGCCTTTGTCGTATAGAAGGCCACAATAAGAGGTGATGTCTGAATAGAAAGGAATATCAACCTTGACACCGTCCTCCATTATATGTGTTCTTTTTTGTAGAAGAAGTTTGTTCATTTTCGTTGTATATATTCTTAATACATGAATATTTAATGATTATAGTTTCAAATGTAGCATTTGTATAATGAATATAATATCGTCAATATTTAATTATTGTATGACTAAGTATTATTTCCGTAATTATGGTTTACAGGATTTGGAAATGGTGTTGCAATACACGTCCGAGGACATTTTTAGAGTGTATGGGCGTAAGTGGATGTTAGACGATGACTTTCGTATCCAATAGACCCAATGTTACATGAAACATCTTAAGTACATATTATGTTGATGGAATGACATTGTAGGGAAGTTGAATGTACTAACTTACGGGAATTCTCTATGAATCAAAACATTCGTGTTCCATGATGTTTGGTCATACACATGTCAAGATAAAGTATTTTAGAGTTACGATCAGCTTTGTATCGCATAAGAAAATAGAACAATTGTATATGAATTAGATTACATCAAAGTAATTATGAATGCAGTGCGAGAGAGACAATGAGGGAGGGTGACATGGCACATGCTACTATGTGGACTTGCATGCACTGTGAACTAGAGTGTCTATCGGATATTGACATGTTTGATGAAGACTCATCGAGCTAAACTCTAAATTAATTATTTGATTGTTTTTACTGCTTAAAATGTTCTTACTTGTTAATTGAGTCAGTTATACATTATATTGGTGATTTATTTTTCTAAACCAACAGGATGACACATTATGCTAAGTAGATGTCGCACATCTGATGTCTAGTTATTAACAAGGTTTAATAATGATTACGAAAGCAAAATATACTCCAATCCAATGGAATATTATGCTAGCTTATGTTGTGAGTGGGCATATTGAACTTATGAAGCCAAAAATTTAGTACAACAATTAGAATCCCTTGGAGCTCCTTCTATCTATAAATGGTAATTGAAAATTGCTCAAAGAAATCGACATGACTATGAGGTGGCTATTTTAAAAATCAGAAAAGAAAACAATCGAATGTTCGTTCGTAAATGTCGCTACTATTTGTTAAAACTGGCCAAGGAACAGGCTGTTGCTATAAATTGTGAGTTATCACTAACAGAAATTGAATCCATACTGAATTGTCCTGATTACACTACTGATGATGATTAAATTTTTTTATATTTGTAAAATATAACAATGTTAGTTACATATTGATATATTTAATTGTATCAACTCATTTATGTATCTTGTATGCAGCTCTAAAAAATATGTGGTTATTGCATTTGTTTTATTGGCACAAAATTCTTATATTATCTTCTTATATCAGCATATAAATGTCACTTCTACCGCAAGAATATGAAATAGATCCAACAAGGTTTGAAGATAATGATGAATATGCATAGGGATATATGTAGCTTCAAGGATTA
Source organism: Cercis canadensis (assembly GCA_003255065.1). Classification (NCBI taxonomy): domain Eukaryota; kingdom Viridiplantae; phylum Streptophyta; class Magnoliopsida; order Fabales; family Fabaceae; genus Cercis; species Cercis canadensis. The sequence goes on from QAOA01003051.1 coordinate 193,547, forward strand.
TTCCATAAGATATCTAATGAGAAACTTTGAGACATACAGACAAATCTAACAAACATTACGAATTTACCGCAAGAGTTACAATTGTTATAGAAATTAATGATCATTTACAGAAAGAATCAATACACACAAAAGTGAAGGCCAGTTCAAGAGTCAAAAATGTCTAGGATATTACTTCCATATATTATTCTTGACATGGATATTCCAAATTAGAGCACTTTAGGAGTTCCTGTTGAGTACCCAGATTTAGAACGACGACCGTTTGGAGAAGTTGGGATGGACGAAAAATACACACAAGTGTTATATGACTGGTGGGTATGTATGCATCATTGGCACTATTACTTGACAAATAGTAGCACCTCTTTTCTTTTTTCCGTAGAGAAACTGTATCTAAACATTGTGCGACAACATGGAGTCTCATAAGAGATGCGTGTAAAACTGACTTACATACCCATTACAATATATTTCAATGACATATCAATGTATCTTTTGTATTTGGAGTCACTACCTATTGATCCACGACGTCATGGATTTTATTCGGCACATGTTAACACGATTGTCGCAACATGAAATTATAGAAGTGTAGCACATCCAGACTTCCAAGACATTGCACACATAATATGTCGTCAACACGAGTTTAGTGTCTTAATCTTGACAGAGATGCATTACGAAAGTAACGATTGGATGCAAACCTGCATCAAACAATCTATTGGTTTCAATAATATGATCACAACTCGGTGTAATGGCTTAACTGGAGATAGTTGGGTGCTTTGGAAAGATGACGTCACACTCGTATGTCACCAGAATCATCATCATTTCAATTTGGACTTAGTTTTAAATGTTCAACTAGATTCCAAAGGACATTAAATGAATTAGTCATATGATGTAAATATATTATTGTTACAATATATTTAATGTCTAATTTTACTAAACATAAATTAAAATTTGCATATATTAGATCATGTCAAAATTACAATTATATAAAACAATAAACAGAAATGTAGTAAAAAAATGTATGATCTGAGTCCTGGTCCTACTGATCTAGAACTGTAGTGTCAACCATCTCCGGATCAACGAATCAATGAACTGCAGCCTCTGACCATCCTGGTCCGTCATTGGAGTCTCTATGTTGGGCCAGGTACATAATAATCCATAATAGGTGTAGTGGCTAGGTCAACTATGAGACCCTGATCCAGCTGCACACTATTAGCTGATAGGGGGCACCGACATTAGTGCCAAATACATTACATGGGGGAGAACCTAGTCCCCTCATGTAACCATAGCTTATCATGTCCATGGTGAACTGCGGCTCCCCGAAGCATGAATGTAGTGCCTCACATAGTGCTGAAGTGGAAGCATGAGCCCGATTCCTTGAACTACGTGAGGACCCTAAACGCTAACTAAAGGACCTTGACTGTGATGGCGACGTGGAGGTCGAAGGGTCGACATGTGGAACAGGAGGCTGGGGTGGCCCCCACTATCCCTGCTGGCCAGAGAAATTGAGTGGGATAATGCCCCACTGCATAAGAACTAGAGCCATGGATGCTTGCAGCTAGCGTTAGAATTTAGCCCACTGCTCTAGGGTCAACTGTTGTGGATATGGACCTTGGAATGAAGATGCCGACTGAAACCATGGACCCTCCTGCGGTGGAGGTTGATACGATGAAGGCTGCTGCAGTGGAGGCTGATGTGGTGAATGTTGGTATGGTGGAGGTACGTCATCCTGAAAACAACATGTAATTTCAAGTTAAATAAATGTACAACACTTTACATTCGCTCAAATATGACACATTACACTAACCTGATCACCCCATGCGGTGCTATAACTAATCCACCTTTGAGTGATCCGAAGGTACCGCGGCATATAATCATGTGCAACGCTGAGGCCCGAAGGCAACCTAAATGATCTCTCTTGCCACTGATCCCACCACAAGTAGTATGTTGATGAGTTGTCAAGGCTATCAAATTAGAATGTATTTTATCCGATTTACCAAAACTACTTGCAGCATAAGGTAACACCAAGTCAAACTATATGACCACTCTAATTAGGAAATCAGATTAGGAAGTTTAACGAACATGGGGGTTTGATTTGCATAATTGATCAACAGAAAGCAATTAAAGATAAGAAACCGAATTAAGGAAAGCCACTAATCTAGGGAATTAACTAATCTTGATTTTAATTCATCCTTGATTACAGAGAATTCATTCAATCATTAACTTCATTCTTGGCCTTAAAACACATCAAGAAACCTCAACATGATCTGTGGATCCTCTACTGGATAAGCATCCAGAAATCGGCCAATCAAGATTAAACAAATTAAGCATCTACTTAATTCTGAATTAACCTAAAAACTAGAATCCATCCAAGCTTAAACAATCCGTCAAAAACTTTGGACACATTATTTACTCTTTCCAATCCTCTTTTAACATATGAAATTAAGTAATTATCATATATATAATTATTCAACTGAATTTAAGCAACTCAATTAGAATTTAAACAAAAAGAAAGGAAAAAGCTTGATTAACAATTGAATACAAAATAGTTAAAGTCGAATCTCATAATAAAATAGCAGAATAATCAAAACCTAAATTGATTTAAAAGACTAGCCCTCCATGAACAAGAGGGAAGAATTCATTATAGAAAACTGGAGAAAAAAACCTAGAGAAAACTAGATAAGAAGGAAAATTATTCTGAATAGAATGAATGATCACAGATTCCTCTTTCTTGTACTTGTAACCACTCAAAATTTCTAAATTCCAATACTGCCCCTAGGTTAGACTTAAGCCTCTGCCTCTTAGGTTTAATTAGCCACCAAAATTGCCTAAATTGGGATTAGGATGAGAAAGTTAGTCCCCGGGTCTAGGATCTAGTGACAGCATCTTGGTTCTAACTTTCGGGTTAAATATGACAAGCTAGATATCCAAATTAGCCTTAGAGCTCTAAATCAAAGTTATAGATAATTCTCTCAGCTTTCCTACAAGGTAAGATTCATGATTTTTAGACATTCAGAACTAAAAATATACCTAAAATATAGAAATAGTGTAAAATTCCCAATAATGCTGAAGAATACAATTAAGCCTAATTAGAACCCAAACTTATGAAATGTGGCCAAGCCCAATCAATTAAGCATAAAAGAGGTTTAAGAGGTTAGAAATGAGGGTTAACTACTATATATAAAGTATGTTTATTATATGTGTAATGGATTACCATCCAATTTGTATCCTACTTCCCCTGGATGGTGCACCTCTCTAGCTCATCGTCGTACTCCAATTTGTAACCTGCAGCCACCAGAACTAACGAACCACTTGATTGGGATAATGTCCTTCAATCACATTAAATGAACAAAGGAGCACCCGAGCAGTCCATATCTGAACTCCACCAGTATAAAATGGTGGCAACTAGAAGTTTCGATACAACTGCCACACGACTTGTACAGTTAAAAATTATAAATTTTATACATACAACATGTATATTTATTTAATAACAATTTAATTACAAATGTTTAAAATTGACTTATCTCATGATTGCCAAGACGATCAAAAGCCCAACGAAACTCTACATGGTTCTTAATGTACTAAATGTGGTCATACCGTAGTGGACGTATGCACCTAATACATAATTTAAACACATAATTAGAACTAATAGCATATAACTTTGTATTTGAATGAAATTAATATTAAATAGACTAACCTACACACCACTGGAACAGTAAGAGGCTCACAGACAACTGGGGGGGGGGGGGACAGAGACAACGTAGAAAATCTCTCATATGCCTATGCCTATAGAAGGAATAGGCACCCTCCAAACTCCATGCTCCGCTCGAGAGAAAAGTTGCATGAGCTCCAATATAAGTGAGCAAGTACAATTGAACCTCAATTGTGTGTGCCAACAATGTCCAAGTCCTCCAAGATCAGCAAGTACATTAGATGCACATAGTTTCCAGTTGTATCTGGAATCAACCATGAGCCAATCAACTAGAGAATATATGCCCTCGCATAATACTACAATACATGTGGCTCTGTATCATGTAGACAGTCAGCGAATGTCTCCCTCAACCATGACAGTCGAACACGAGAACCTGAAATGACATCCTCAGTTGACACTAATCCTAATAGACGAACACTAAGCCCTAATAATATCTCCACGTCTTGCAGGGTCATTGTGCACTCCTCGAAAGACATATGGAACATGTGTGTCTCTGGACGCCACTGTTCCACCAATGCAAATATGAACTGTATGTCTAACTGCATGAGCCTAACATGGTAAACCTCATCGAACCATGCCCTCTGTATATATGGGATCAGTTTCTCGTCTAGGCCCGAAATCTTGTGAGAATGAGGGCGAATCAATCTTGGTCCCTAACATCAAAATAACATTTATTATATAGTCTCAAACCCTAAATCAAAACAAGGAATCAAAAATCCCAAATTATAAAATCAAAACCCCTAATTAAAAACCCCAAATCCTATCCCCACACCCTAAATCTTAAACCCTAAATCAAAACCTTAAATCTTAAATCCTAAATTATAAATCTCAAACCCTAAATCCAAACCCTAAGTTAAAAACCTTAAATTATAAACCCTAAACCCTAAGCCAAAACCTAAAACTCCAAATCCCAAATTCTAACACCAAACCCTAAATTAAAACCCAAAACCCAAACCCTAAATTATAAGTTTCAAACCTTAAACCCAACTTCCAAATAAAAAACCTTCAACCCTAAACCCCAAGTCAAAAACCCTAAACCTTAAATTGAAACTCAAAACCCTAAATTCTAAACTCTAAATCTTAACCCCACACCCTAAATTCCAAACCTTAAATTATAAACCCCAAACCCCTAATCATAAACCCTAAATCTTATCCCCACACCCTAAATCTCAAACCCTAAGTTAAAAATCATAAATTATAAACCTTAAATCCTAAATTGAAACCTAAAACCCTAAATCCCAAATTCTACACCAAACTCCAAACCCAAACCTCTAATCCTAAATCCAAAACTCTAAATTCTAAACCCTAAATCATAAACCCCCAATCCTGAACCCCAAACTCTAACTCCAAACCCTAAATCTAAAACTTCAAACCCTAAACCCAAAACCCCAAACTCTTAACCCAACACGTCAAACCCCTAACCCTAACTCTAACCATAACCCCAAATCCTAAATTCTAACTCCAATCCTATACCCTAAACCCTATTCAAAACCTTAAACCCTAAACCCTAACTCCAAATCCTAAATCCTAATCCCAACCCTAAATTCCAAATCTCAAACCCTTAACCCCAAACTTCAAATCCTAATGATAAGTTGATTTTATACCACTTATTTTCTATTTATCTAGCTTATTAATTGTTTGTTCTAGGGTATTTTAGGTTTGATTCTAATGAATTAATGTTTCTTTTATAGGTTTTTACTTTAGAAGTCTTTGGAAGTCAATCTAGTGCTTTTTCTTTGTCATCCCTACCTCAACCTAACCCTTGAATAACTTTCCTAACCTTGCATTCATGACACATTGTCAGTTTAGGAAAAGTATTGTGAGCTTATGGATAAATGAGGGTGGATGAGAGGAGTGTTGAGCTTTGAAAATAAAAACTAGATTGCTGCTTCTTAACTCGAAAAAAAAAAGTTGATCACCTCTTTGATCATTTAAAAAAAAAAAGAATAAGTTTAGGGGTGAAGTCAAGCATTCAAAGAAAAGCACAATCAAGTGAAAAAGAGGAAAATAATCAAGGTGAATGACAAAGAAGGAAAAAAAAATTGTGAAACAGTTGGGTGAAAACTTGTGAAAAAAAGGGCTCTAAAAGCCTAGATTGGTTTTGTGTCATAGGTGAATGAACCTGATTGATTATCCTTTACCTCACCTTAACCTTAGCCATCCATTAAAATCTTGAAAAGCCCTTTTGATCTTTGATGTTGTGACTAGCCTACATTAATGGAGAGTGGCATGAAAAGCTAGCCTATGGAGTTCATCATGTGCTTTATTTAGAGGTCTAATTGCTTGGGTGAGCATGTATAAACTTGTTCATATTGCAAGAGGTCATTTGTGAAGGATTACACACACACACTCAAGGAGATTATTAGTGAGTTACAACTTGCATTTGAATTAATTTATACACTTTCATGATATGATAAAATTTCCTTGAACTATGATTAATTTTTATCCTTGAGGCCTATTAAGTTAGTAGATTTTTGTTGTCACTCAAGTGTGTTAGTTTTGTTAACTTTGTTAGTTTAATTATTTGTTTTGCTCGAGGACTAGCAAATCTCAAGTTTGGGGCTATTTGATAAGTCGGTTTTATACCATTTGTCTTGTATTTATCTAGCTTGTTAATTGTTTGTTCTAGGGTATTTTAGATTTGATTCTAATGAATTAATGTTTCTTTTATAGGTTTTTACTTTAAAAGTCTTTGGAAGTCAATCTAGTACTTTTTCGGTGTCAAAAAAAAGTAAGTTCTGGCAATTTTGGGATGGAGGCAGCAGCCCCCTATTTGCGAAGAAAACCAAAGATTAGACAGAAGTTAGGGAGCCGTAGCACCCTAAAGCTAGCGCCGCAGTGCCATGAGAAAGGAAATTTGTATAAAGAGGCAGAGACTAGGGCGCTGCAGCATCCTCAAGGCAGAGAATCGGAGGCTGTAGCCCCCAAACCCAAGGTTGTAGCCCCTAACGGTCAACTCGGGATTTGACTTCCAGACATCCTAATTTCATAAGGACTCCTATTTTATTTTAATTCATTTTTCTCCTAAACTTCCTATGACCTATAAATAGGACTTTTAAAGACTAAATTAGGGTTCCACACATTTTTACACAAAAGGCAAGATAAGGAGGAAGATCAAGCTCCAAAATTGGGATTTCATCATTGATTCTCAACTTCTAAGAGTTTTTCTCATCTTTTTCTCTTGTTCTTATGTTTAATTTTTGTGTAATCGTGTTTTTATTACTGTCATGAACTAAATTCCCTTCTAGGGCTATGATGTAGCCTAGCTAGGAAGATTTGTGAATTTCTATTCCTTTAATTCAAGAACTCATTTATTAATTGTCTTCTTATTCCCAAGTCTTCATGCTTCTAATTGTTTGATCACCAATTAGTTGATTAGATAATTGCAATGAGACTAGGAGGTAATTTGTAATTAAAGATCATAGGGATTAAGAACATAGGTTATATGTAGGATAAGGATAGGAATATAGTAGGTTCATAACTTAGAGATATTTTTGTTTGACCTTGGAAAGGCTAATAAATAATTTAGGGTTCTTGGCTAGAAATTAGGAAGATTATTCTTGGTTAATGAATTAGGAATAGCAAATCGGAATAGCAATGGTGAAATCAAAAGCCCTAGATATTTCTCATCTATTTTTTTTCTACTCGTCACTGATTTAGTATTTTTGCCTTTAGATTATCACTCATATTCACTCATTGATTCTCTAGATGAAATTAAAATACAATAAATTTTGGTACTTATTAGTCACAGTCTCTATGGGACAATACTTTACTTTCATTTTATTACTTGAAAACAATAATGTACACTTGTGTTAGAGTTCTACATAACACCTAACCCTAAATCATAAATTCCAAACTACAAGTCTTAACCCTAACCTTTAAAATCTAGTCCAGAAATTCAATATAACACATTTATTTTGTCAACTTAATATTTTCTAATAACAAATTTAAACTAAGTAATTTATTTTTAAAATTTAACAATAACTATTCAAAATTTAAACTAGTAATTCAATCATACAAATTTAATAATGTCTACTAACAAATCTAAACTAATAAATTAAGACAAAATTTTAACTCTAATCAATACTAACACAAATTAAGACAAAAATCTAAACTAACAATTTTACTCTATCAATTTAATAATTACAAATAAAAAAGCGGTAAATAACTAAGACAAATTGTTAACTCATAAACTTAACAAATTTGCACTAAAAGATTAAGTCAAAATTTACTAACCTCATTGTTCCATATTTCATTAGAAATATGGAATGGCTATAAAGTTAACAAAGATGAATCCATTGGTCCATGTGAAATTGCTCTATGACTGGCCATTTTTGTCAATGAAGAGTGAAAATGACACTAAAAAGGAGAAGACAAATGGAATATTGAGATGGCCTGAGAGGAGAATCAAGTAGAGAATGAGAGAGGAGAGTTCACCGGAGAGAATGGGAGAGGAGAATGGACTTGGTCGGAGAGAATGGGGAGGAGATGGAAGGGCCGGGGGTGAAGGGGTGAGGGGAAGAAGAAATGTTAGGAAAAGGTTTGACTAACAACTAGGGAAGGACCAAAACACATATGTGTTTTCTTTAAGAAAACGCGGATTTAAATCTGTGTTTTCTTAAAGAAAGTGCAGATTCAAATCCGTGTTTTAATCATTTTCGAGGCTGTCAGTCCACGTTGGTTTCTCATCCATGTTATCTTCCATAAAACACACATCTGCATTTGCGTTTTCTTCAATAAACATTGGTCTAAATATGTGTTTTCTATTTCAAAATGCAGAGTCAAATATGCGTTTGTTTGCCTTCCCAAAAATAATCTGTCAGCACACTTTCACATTTCAGCATTTTTTGTTAAACATTTTGGCGTTTCTTTTATAAAACGCATTTTTAATTGTCGCATTTTTTGTTTAAAATGCTTTTGTTGAGTGGGTTTTATACCCACTCTTTAGATCTCTTTTACTTAATTATTTGGTTGTTTATTAAGATTAATCATCATCTAATGGGATGTTTTATGTTAAATTGTAGGTTTCATAGGTTAGAATGAAGAATTGAGAAGTTTCTAGACCAGAATTCAAGCGCTGCGGCGCCCAAAACCCAGAGCTGCGGCGCCTGGAGCATGAAATTTAAAAGCGGGACAGCAACTCAGCGCTGTGGCGCTCACGCACAGAGAAAATTGGTGTTTTTTGGCAGAGAGGCAACGCCGCGGCGCCCGTGCGATTTTTCTGAACACATGCCATTTTTCTTTAGTTTCTTTAGGGCTTTTAGAGAGAGTATAAATAGGAAATTTAGGGATTCTTTAGGGGATTCTTTTCTGGACTTTTTGGAGGCAAGAAGGAGAGCAAAAAGAAGAATTGGAGAAGGGCACAACAAGATTGGGGCTTCTCTTCAGAGTTTTTATTCTTCTTCCCTTTGAACCATGTCTAGATTTAATTTTACCTTGTTCTTCCTTTTTGCTATGAACTAAATTCCCTTCTAGGGCTATGATGTAGCCTAGCTAGGATGATTTGTGATTTTCTATTTCTTTAATTCAAGAACTCCTTTATTAATTGTCTTCTTCTTCTCAAATCTTCATGCTTCTAATTGCTTGATCACCAATTAGTTGATTAGATAATTACAATGAGACTGGGAGGTGATTTGTAATTAAAGATCATAGAGATTAAGAACATAGGTTACATGTAGGATAGGAATATACCTTCATGGCCTATGTAGTCAATTAAAAAGAACCATAAAATTAAGTGAATTTCTAGGTTGTTCGCAATTCACATAGGAATATCGTGGGTTCATAACTTAGAAATAATTTTATTTGACCTTGGGAAAGGCTAATAAATAATTTAGGGTTCTTGGCTAGCAATTAGGAAGATTGTTCTTGGTTAATGAATTAGGAATAGCAAATCGGAATAGCTATGGTGAAATCAAAAGCCCTAGATATTTTTCTCTTAATAATTCTATTATTTTGCTGGTTTAGATTGTTAGTTTTCTGGTTTAAGTTTGTTTTCATCCTATTTAGTTGTCTCTTGAAAATCTCTCCATATTGATTGATTAGATAAAATTAAGGTTAACCTAATTTCGGTAGTTGATACATTAGTCCTCGTGGGAACGATAACTCACTCTCATTTTATTACTTGGAAACGATAACGTACACTTGTGTTAAGATTTCTCACAATAGCTTTTTTATTTTAGAGTTTTATGATAAATAAAAAAAAAAGCATGTGTATTGGGAAAAAAAACTCATTTTGGTAAATAGTTTCAAAACTGACCTAACTCTGTATTTACTTTACTAAATGAGATTATTTTGGTCAATTTGCCTTTCAAATCAAAGCCTACAACAGGTTTTGTGGCAAAGGAACATGTCTTCCTATAATGAAGGGGTCTAAAACAACAGTTCCCAATAATATGAAGTGGGTCTAAACACTCACCTAACCACATAAAAAATTACATTAAGCAAATCATTTTTTTCTTTTTTGTTTTTTTTTCTTTTCTTCTTTTCCATTTAATAATCATTCTATCCCATAAAAGACCCATTCCAAAAAGCTTTCCTTTGTAATGGTGTTCTGTCAGTATAAAATGGTAAAAATCAACTAACCGAACAGAACCGAGTTTGGCTGGTTCAATTTGATTTGGTTTTGCTCTAGAAAAATTTAGAAACCAAACCAAACTGAATCTAATCAATTCGGTTTTAGTTAGTTTGGGGTGTAAACTGGAACAAATCAGACCAATTACACCCTTACTCACCCATATGAGTCAGGTAAAATTGGAAAAAAAAAATAATAACGAGAGTTTAGAGCATAACCAATTTTTAATTTTGGTACCATTGTGAAGATATCGAAAGATTGAATATGAGTCACATCCTCAAATTGTTAATAGAATTTGAATTTAACAAAGTCAAAACAAAACATTATTTATTTTTTGGTATGTTTCTTTTATTGCTATGTTTATGTATTTTATAGAGAACTAATTGTTCTAGCACATACTAGGTGACTTAATTTTTCGAGATCTTTGCGATGGTACCAAAATCAAAAGTTCGTTCCACTCCAAAGTTCTAATAAGAAAGCTTTTTTCCAATTTTACCCCACCCCACCCATATAGGATAGCAACCTCAAAGTAAACATGATTTCTTCTTGAGTCAACACCTCGAGATAAAAAATACTAGGAGTGATATTTCAACATATGAACATAGTGGTGCATAACAAGAATCAAGAAAGGAGAAAAGCAAAGTGTTACAACTTATGAAGAAACATCATCATTCGGTGTTTAGTACGCCGTATAAAACTTTTTGTTCGTCATTTAAAACTTCCTTAGTGATATTCGTTTGGCCCATTTGGGTTGGGGGTTTTAGTCGTCAAAACTTAAAACCTTCTATTAAGAAAGTCAACTCAAAACTTAGACGCAATTCAATCCAATTGAAACCAATAGCCTTCACTCTTGTTCATCCCAATGCCTCTTTATAATCACCACCAAACACACACCATGAGAAACAACTCTAAGCAAAGGCAAAATTTAGTTTCCCCTATATTTACAGGCTTAGAGCTACAAAGCAAGAAATCCTAAAAATGCATGCCATGGATTCCAATTCCACTAATCCACCAAGGTTAGTACTCAAATTTCTATAAACTTATTACTTTTTCATTGTATTCTCTTCCCCATAATTAAGTTGTTCATGTTATCGTACTCTATTTTTTTTTCTTTCTATTAAGACACAGGGGATTTTTGGCCTCTGGGTTTTTACACTAAAGCTCTAATTTGATCTTTATTATTGGACAAGATGCCAATGTTGTCAAAAAATTGAGTAAACTCTTTGGCAAATTCTTCGAGTGCTTGATTGCCATCATCGCAGCAATGAACTCAGACAAGGTTAAGTCTCTATTACAAACACACCAAAGAGTAATATGGTTTTGGTTTTCATGATTGTTCTTTACTTCTTAACAACACTGGTGCTAGTTATGCTACAACACCATATCACAAAAGTCCTTCCAATCTTAATCACACTTGTAGTAGGAAGCGTTGCCTCAGGTTTAGCTTGAAGCATTTTTTCATCCACCATTGTGTGGATCACTTTCTCCTTATGGCTCTGTGTCATTGCATTGTTTGTGTATTGCAATCATCAAGAATTATCTCAAGTGATTTCCGCCACATTTCCAGAACGATTCAAGAATTTAATTCAGAGAGAGAATCCATAAAGCCTACTGTTACCGCCGGTCTAGAGCACGCCAGTGAGGTCTTCACCATTAAAGCTAGCTACCACCAAAACTCTGCTTTTGGAATTGGATGAACAACATTATTAAAGTGATGTTGAATAGTTTGTAATTTTGGTTGTAGAACCAAGTCCCACATTGATTGAAACAAACAATGTTTAAGGTTTTATAAAGGCAAAAAGAAGTTATAGAGTAACTTTAGATAATGGGCCACACAAGCCTATAAAGCTAGCCTAATAACCTAGCGCAAATCAGATATTCTTAATGGTCTTTGATTGGCACTTGGGGCATCTTGAGCCTTGAATTTACAAATATTTTAGAGTTTGATTTTAATAATCAAACCAGTTCGGTTCATGTTGATTTGACCTAGTTTGGAGGGTAGTTAATTAAATTAAAAGATTCATCAAATAAACAGTTGTATCTATTTGGTTTATGAATAAATTCGAACAAACAGTTTTGTCTATTTCGAGCAGACAGTTGTGTCTGTTCATTATTGACCAGTCATATTTGTTCATTAGTACCTTTTCAAATCTATAAAAGGGAACTCCCTAACACATTAACATTCACTTTTCTATTGAGAGTTTTTTAGGACTTTGTTGTATCCTAGGGTAACTTGTTTTTGATAGATAAGCAATATTACACTCAAGATAGTGTAATTATTCATATTTTAAAGTCATTCATTTATAGTTTCCATTATCGTTTTTCTAACAATTGATGCTGATAGTGTTGATGCTAATGTCGTTGTTTTTGTTTGTCATAACTTTTATTATCTTAGTTTGATGGTTGGGTCATCACCATGACTCCTGACAAATTTGTTTGTTCTTTTGTATCAATAGCAAATATGTCTCTTGTTAGGGAACTTATTTTTTTTTTGGATATTTTTAGTTATAACTTTATATTCGAACACGAAACTCATAAGCTCTAAGGATTACCTTAGTACTTGTTAGGAACTCTACTAATACTATTGTTGTATAATTCTTATCTTTTTCCCCCTTCGTTTTATTTATTTATAAGTTTTTTTAATATGATTTTATTTATAAGTTAATGTTTCTAATATGAATGTATGAAGGGTGTTTAAAAGTAAAATGAAACAGCTTATAGTTGAGTAAATAGGCCCGATAAAATATAGGGCTAGGTTATAGGATTAATGGCTCGAATTAAATTGAATCAATTTGGCTAGGCCTGAATTAGTCTGTGGCCCATTTAGGTTTGGGCCAATGGACTCGAATTTTATTTTATTTTATTTTCAAATTTTCACCCCTTTAACCTTAAATGAAACCTCAAATCCCTCACCCTTTCTCAACTTTGTCTCTGTATCTCTAAGAATAACGAAAGCATCATCATACTGTGGCTCACCCACCTCTTCTCTTGGTCTCTCCTCCCCTAACCCAGCCACCTCCGGCCTCCTCTCCCTAATGCAGCTTGCTAACCATTACCGATAAGCCCCCTAACCCAGCCATTGTCGAACTCTCGCTCTCAAAACCTCTCACTATCGCTATAGCTCATTATTAATCTCGCTCTTGCTCTTTCTCTCTGGCATCTATCTCACTCTCCTCTCATTCTCATTCACCTCCTCAAAGCCTCCATTCTAATATTTTTTTTTTTAATTTTGGGTTAGTGGATAGGTAACTAACCACTATGACAAAGGAAAAATTGGTTTAATTTTTTATTTGTTGCTAAATTTTCTTTACCTGTATGTAAACTTTTTTGTTGTTGTTGATAACTTGCTATGTATGTACTGGTTTTCTTTTTCTTTTTCTTGCCTAAAAGTGGGCTAGCAACCCAACTTGTGTAGGGTTGGGTTGGGCTAACAAAATGTGATCGGGCCGAGCCAAAACGGGCCAAACAGACCCATTTGTCAATTCTAGTTCTTTGATCAAATCTAAGGTCGTAGCCCAAAGTACTAAAAAAATAAGACTAAAGTAAGATCAGAGTTTCGAGATTTAGATTAAGTCATGTCATATGACTCATGTTGTGAGAAAATGCTTATGTGGCAATACACAGTCAATGGTTTAGATGAAAAGTTTTTCCTTTTTGGAAGAACAAATATAAAGTTATTAACGTTATTAGTTTTGTTAATTTTAAATATAATGATTAAACATGATTGATTGATTGATTTATTTAGTTTTATATGAGGCTACACAATAAGAGTAATTATCTCTCTAAAAATTTCACCCATCCAATTTAAATGGAATTTAAACATGTGACTTCAATAATTAAATATCGAGTACTCAACTATTAGAATGTCTTCTTAGAGATATTCATTATTGAAGTAGTTAGTTAAGCCAATTTGATAAAAATAAAGGAATTGCATTGAAAAAATAAAAATAAAAAAAGTGGGTGTAATAGCTACTAACGTAGTAATGTTGAAACAAATAAAGATAAAAAAGACACAAACTTCAAAGGATAATTATATTTGTAAATAGCATCACTAATTGACATGACATACGAGCATTGAAGTAATTTTCCTTTTTAGTAGTAAAATCTAAAAACCAGTGCATTGACACACTTTTTTGGGTCATGGTCTTCATGTCTATCATCCAGTGTTGCCCTTGGGCCTCCTTTCTTGTTTAATGGGTTGGATGAAATTGTATATTGACATGGGCCAGCATAGGATCTCTACCTTGGTCACTAAGACCAAGGCGACCAAGAAGTTGGACCCAAACTTTTTTTTTTAATAATTCAAAATAAATACAAAAAAGATTTGACCAAAAAAAAAAGAATAAATATCAATAAAGTATATGACCTATTAAAAAATTCAATAATATTTTAAAATTTGGAAATAACTTAACAAAATAATTAAGAGAAAAAATTATATTTAAATATAAATAGATCAATTTAGTAATAATTTAAAAAGATAATTATCCATTATCCCTTATCCCTTATCATATTTAAAATTCAAAACAGTGGAATACTTAATTTTTGTGGCTAATTGGGTTCAAGTAATAATAGGACAAAAAATATACAATTAATTCTATAAATTTTAATAAATTATGTTGAAAAAATATTCATGTCGATGTTAATTTTTGTAATAATTATTTAAATATAAACATGTGAATGTGATTAATTTTTGTGAAAAATAATTAATTTACTAACTATGTTTAAGAAACAACAGGACTAAAAAATATGCAATCAATTCTATAAAAGACCATGGAACACAATTAAGCACCTTACATTTGTCTTCCTATGAGCCGAACTAGAACATGAAAATGTTCTCACCTAAATATTGCATACTAAAATATGCAACAAGCCACCAAACTCTAGCTAGTATTTCCCTGAATCTACCATATTAGTCAATTTACTTGACAATACCAACCAAAAAATATTCAGAACTCTCATGTACATCATTTTCTCTCTTTTATTACTCATATGTTTATGTTGTATTAATTTATATATCTTGATATGATGCTAAAACATTCAGAACTCTTATACCTCATTTTCTCTCTTTAATTACTCATTTGTTTGTGTTGTATTAATTTAGATATCTTGATAAGAAGATAAACTCTTTGGGTTATAATAAACCAAATGTTTAAATTTAATTCTTGATGAAATCAACTTACTGATGGATTATTTTCCTTCTCTCTTAATTTTTATTTGCTTTTGTCATACTTAGATCTTTTTCATATTTAATTTGAGATGAAGACAAAAACTCTATTTTAGTTCTTTACTTATTTGGACATTATCAATATGGTCTTTTAGTACAAAATCTAATTAATTTAGTCCCTCAATTAATAGTTTGACTTTAATTAAATTCTTTTGTATCACTAACTACTCTAACATTAGAGTTGACACGACCTGTTAAAAGTGATGTGGCTGTTATGTTAGATACTTAAGTGGACATATCACTTACGTGCCCTCCCAAACAACACCTTTTCGGGTTTTAACAGACACCTCTCATCGGGGGGCTCAACCTATGCTTCTCTGTCTCTGCGCCCTGAGCTATCAACAGAGAAACATAGAGAGAAGAAGAAAAGAACAAAGCAAAGAGCATCTTGAGGCAAATTAAAACCAAGCAAAAGACATTCCGATGAAATTGAAATAAAAAACAGTTCAGCAACTAAAGCAGAAACATTTCAAGAACTGGACAGCCATAGAAACATTTCAAGATAGATTCATGATTCCTGGCATAAAAATTTTCCCCAAGATGGAGAACTTTAAGCGAAGGCAGATTCACAAGTGAAAAAGCATATTCAAATACCCCATTCAATTTCAGAACATTAAAGATGGAGTGCTTGTGATATATATTGGGGAACTTTTCTTTGTTGCCTACTGGTTTATTTTTCTTTCAATTTCTTAAATTGTAATGGGTTTTGTGTATATTGCGGAATCAAAGTTGAATTTTTTTTATAAGTGGGTTCGTTTTCTTTTTTCCTTTTTTCCCCCTATGTTGTTTCTATTCCCTTTTCTTTTCTCCCATTCGAAGCAGTAATAACGACGGGGAATGTGAATGCTAGAGAAGATGGGAATGGTAGTCCATCAAGGGCTGAAGAAGGTGGTGGTAGTTCAATGTTCACTTCTTAAGTGAGTTCCTCTCTCTTTCTATCACTTCCACCCTTGCTTCTATTGTTGTCAAAATCATCAATTTTTGCAGTTGTTCATGCTTGAGGGAGTAGCTATGGAGAAACCCTTCCTCCCTCTTAGAAATGGCCGATTATCATGGAAGGGAAAGGTTGCTTCTCTTAAAACCCAAAACCGCATCGTTTTAGGTAGCACTTAAGTGGTGTGTCCACTTAGGTATCCAACATGGCATTTGACAATGTTATATCACTTTTAACTGGTCAGGTTAACTCTTCTGTTAGATTAGTTAGCGGTAGATAGACGGAATAATTTCATTGAAGTGAAATTGTTAATTGATTAGACTTCAGGGAGCATATTGATAACGCTCAAATAAGTGAGAGACCAAAATAGAATTTTTGTCTTGCGGTCAATTAAAAAGAAAAAAATACATTGTACTTAAAATGTGTTCTTACTAGGTTTAATTTTATCTATTTTTATCTTTTACATCAAATACTATTAAGATAGAGTCTAGAAATTCTGGTCAAATCTAACTTTTTTTTGGGTATATTATTTTGGTCAAATCTCTTTTCTATGCGCAACACAATATTTGAAAGATATTTTATTTTTTATAACCCAAAAATAGGATCTAACCTTAACTTTTGGATAAAGTTAGACTTATCAAATTTGGGTGAGTCATCCCTATTCTAAGGGTCTTGTTATTAAAGAACTTACAATTTTAATTTTGTGTTGAGAGTACTTTGAGAGTTTCATTTTGTTAATGAAAAATTTTGAATACAAAATCTTCTTATTGCAATAAGAGTCTTATGACCGATTGATTTATAGTCGAATTGACAAATTTAAAAGATGTTTGTAAGGAAGGAAATAGCCAAATTGATTTGTAGCCAATTTTTTATTTCTCACATATATCCCTCACTTTTGAGTAGTATCTTTTAAATATGATTGTTTTACAAAATATGTTGATTTTGAAAGGTAATAAAATAAGTTATAGTTTTTTATTTTTATTTTTTTTCATCAACAAAACAGATTATCGATTACTAATCAATATAATTTTTATTTTTAATTAAATTTCTATATTTTAAAAATTAAACGCATATAGTATTTTATTTTCAATAATTTTAATTTTGCTGACTTGTTATTTTTTTCGCCAAAAAAAGTGTGCACCTTTCAGTTAAGATTGAATTTTGGAGAACGTAAACCCACAAACGACAAGAGGGCAACTTCCTGCTACTTTTTTAACTATTGCCGTCAAATCTTGGTCTAAATTGTTTATTAATTACACTCTGTAGTATGTTTGAGTCGCTTTATTTAAATATTGTATACTAAAACATGCAGCAAGTCACAAAACCTTAGTTAGTGTTTTCTTGAATGCTGCCATATTAGTTAATTTACTTGACAAAATTCTACCCACCAAAAAAATTCAGAACTCTCCTACATTACAAGAAAACGTATATTAGTTATGAATTTTTCTTACGGACAAAAAATCTGAGTAAAACGCTACATTTCTCACATATTTTCTCATAAAAAGTGACTGTTGAGAGTTTCTCATAGATTTTCTCGCGGGTATAAGTGACAGTGAGAAACATCCGTGAGAAATGACACTCTAATTGTAACAATTAATGCATGGACATTCTCATAGGCTGTGTCCATGAGAAAATTTGAATTTTCTCACAGAATTATGTCGCCATGAGCAAGTTCGTGATAAATCGATGCGTGTTGTTTTACTTAAAATTTAAATTTTAGGATTAGTTTCTCATAGAACAATTTTGTGAGAAAGTCTGCATTTCATCGCCCTCACATGGCCACAACTTCCATTTTAAGAAATCCTTCAACCTCTCTCTCTTCCTGGACATTTGTCCACCATTTTCATCTCCTTCTACTTGGGTTTTGCAGCACAGGACATCATCTTCCACCTAATCGATTTAGTTTTTGGATTTTTAGCTCTTTGAGGTAGGTTTCAATATCTCTCTCTTGTCTCTAATTTTTTATGTGTTTTTATGAGAAAATGTCTGTCAATTTACATGCATATTACTTGTTTTAGCTATTTAGAATGTTTATTAGTTATTTTAGATAGTATAGGAGTTATTTTGGATGTAAAATAATTTAGTTATTTTTTTTTGGGATGTTGTAGAATTTATTTGAATTGATTTTGATTATTGTTGGCTTAATTGATCTGTATTTTATCATATACAATTGTGTAGAATTTTAATTTTTAGATTGATCCATTTTTAGGAGAGACTCTATCAAATTTTTGGTAAGATTTGGGGTTAATATTAGGTAGGGATTTAGGGTTAGGGGTTAATATTAGGTAAGTTTTTTTGTTATATGTTTGATGTGGAATGATTTTAGAATATATTTTGTTTTGAACTATTTGAATGGCGGTATAGAATTAGTTTTGTAATTTTTTCTATTGTTGCATAATTTTTACCTCTACTGCTATGTAATTCTTAGTTATGGAATAAATTGTAATTTTGTGATTGTAATTCTGGGTATTTGTGTGAAATTTTAAATTCCTGAATGTTCAAGTTTTAGGAAAGACTCTGCTCAATTTTTTATTTATGGTTTAAGGTTTGAAGTTTAGGATTTTGGGTTTAAGATCTAAGAGTTTAGTGGTTTGGGATTAGCAGTTTAGGGCTTAGGGTTTAGTGTTGAGATTTGTGGTTTAGAATTTAAGGTTTAGGGGTTAAAGTTTTTTAATTTTGGGGTTTAAGGGGTCAACGATTAGGGTTTACGTTAGGGTTTAGGGTTTAAGTTTAGGATTTAGGATGTAAAGGGTTTAGGGTTAGAGTTTGAGGTTTATAGGATTAAGGTTAAGGTTATGGTTAAGATTTAGGGTTTAAGGGGTCTAGAGTTAGGGTTTGGGTTATGAAAATTTAGGACAAGTGATTTTATTGTATACATAATTGCCTTGTTAATATTGTTTTTGTATGATAGATGTCAGATGATCATTGTCAGTCATCTCTAGCATCTGAGTCCTCAAGGAGGGACAAGGGCGAGGCTATGGCTTGGCCTTCTCTGATCGACCCAGCCTTGTCCTTGTTTATGCCGACCCCGAGGTTGGTGCGCACACCATCGCCCAGTGCAACACATGAGGGGAACTCATCAGGAGCCCCCACCCCGGGATCCACAATGTCGGCCACTACAAGGTCGTCCTGTACCACTCCGAGTATTTTGGAGTCCAAATAGCTCGATTCTCGAGTGGCTGTTGGTCGAATGTGGATCTGGCCATACAAGAAGAATGAGTAAGTATTTTCTAATACCTAGTTTTGATATTTTTTATAATTTTAAGTTTATTATTTTTGATTGATAAAATTATTTTTTTTGCGGCCTTCTTTCGTCTAAGGAGCCCGTTAACACTCTTTCGACTATTTATAAGTCGAAATATGAGGGCGATTGGACCGATCTCACATCTATTCCTGATGAGGTGAAAGAAATCTAGTGGACAGAGTTCAAGGTAATAATTTTAACTTAATTCATTTTATTTTATTTTAAGATAACTTAATTTCAATTTTATTAACTTTGATCTCATGTTTTCTAATGCAAAGGAAATGTATCTGGGATCCCCAATTTAAGAGCCAGATTCGTAAGATCTGACTCGCAAAGTGCAGCGCTAATATTCGCGCCTCCTTCTGAGACATCAAGAAAGGAAATTCGAAGGGCAACTGGTTGTTGCCTTCTATTCTAGGGGCTCTGAGAATTAAACGAACCTCCAAAGAGTACAAGACAGTCTCAGACGGGAACAAGAAAAGTTGCTCCTTAGATAAGGGCCAGACCTATCATAAGGGCAGTTCAATCACCGTCTCCAAACACAAGAGAAGGTTGGTAAGTTTTTTATTTAAAAACCTTATTTCATTTAAGATATGTTTAAAAATTAAGTTATTTTGTTTACTAATAGTTTATTTTTTTGTAGATGAAAAAGTTGGGGAAAGAGCTCAATGCACCATAGGTCTTTCATCACCTCTAGTATAGTGCCAGCAAGGGCTAGATCCATCCACAAGCTTAGTCTACTTATATAAGTTTTTTAAAAATTGTTTAAGAGGTTTAAAAATTTTAATTATAAGTTTATTAATTCTTATTAACTTTATTATTTTATTTATGCAGAATAAGTATGAGAGACACCGATTTAACAACCAGGCCCAGTCCTTTTCGTCTTTTGTCAACGACAACGACATATGGCTTGATGTTCTTGGTGAGAAGAACAAGAATGACCGGGTTTATGGCATGGGTTTTAAGGTCAGTCTGTTGGACTCAGCTCATGGATAGGGTTCCCAGCCCTCAGACTAGGCATATCCTCAAATGTTGGAGGTTTTGTCCCAGATGGTGGCCAGGTCGTAAGAGATGTAGGAGCTCCGTTAGATGGTGTTGTTGGTCGAAGCTCTCATGGGATCCGACACGTCGATAGAGCAGCTAGCTACGATGTTATTGCAGCAAGGTCATAGTGGAACATCTGATGCGGCCTCACAGCCCCCAACTGACGATGATGATGACTCAACTGAGGACTTAGGAGACGGCGACGATGACATCGGAGATTAGGGCTTATTGTTTAGAATGTAGTATACTTTTTTTTGTTGTATAACATTTATAAATTATAATTACATTTCATTAATAAAATTTAGTGGTTTTTATATATAATGCATTTAATTGAAACTAATAATTAATTATTTTAAAAAAATTACACATTTATGAGCTTAAAAAAAAGAAAAAAAAATAAACTCTCACGAAATTTCTCACGGATGTAACACCGTGATAATTTTTCACAGTTATAAATCGGTGAGAAACTCACAAATTCACACACAAGAATAGTTCTCACGCGCTGCATAGTTTCTCCGTGAGACGAAATTTTTCACAGTCACTTTCTATCCGTGAGAAATCTCTTTTGTTACAACTATTTTTCTTTTGCCTTCATATCCGTGAGAAAACATGTTTCTCATGGAATGTTGGGCATTTTCTCACGGATTTTGTCTGTGAGAAAAACCTTATTTTCTTGTAGTGTTATATCTCATTTTTTCTCTTTTATTACTTATTTATTTATATTGTATTAATTTATATATCTTTATAGAATGCTAAAACATTCAGAACTCTCTTATACCTCTTTTTCTCTCTCTTTTATTACTCATTTATTTATGTTGTATTAATTTAGATATCTTGATAGGATGCTAAATTCAATAGGTTACAATATACTAAAATGTGTAACTTTAATTCTTGATGAAATCAACTTACAGATGGAATATTTTTTAGCTCTCTTATTTTTATTTTCTTTTGTCATATTTATATATTTCCATATTTAATTTGTGATCAATTAAAAAAAATACATTATACTTAAAATGTTTTCTTGCTAGGTTTTAATTTTGTCTATTTTTATTTTTTACATCAAATATTATTAAGATAGAGTCTAAAAATTCTGGTCAAGTCTAACTTTTTTTTGGTATATTATGCTGGTCAAATCTTTTTTTTTTTTTCCTATGCACAACACACAATTTGAAAGATTTTTTTTTTTATTTTTAGTTTTTTATAACCCAAGAATATATAGAGTCTAACTCTAACTTCTGAATAGAGTTAGACTTATTAAATTTGGATGAGTCATCTATGTTTCAAGAGTTTTATTCTCGAAGCATTTATAACTATAACTTTGTATGATGAGTACTTTAAAAATATTATTTTGTTAATGAGAGACCTTGAACATAAAATTCTCTTATTGTGATGAGAGTTTTTTTACCAACTAATAACAACTTAGTTGATAAATTTAATAGATTTTTGTAAAGGAAGGAAATAGCCAAATTGATTAGTAGCCAATTATTTATTTCTCACATATATCTCTCACTTTTGAGGAACATCTTTTAAATATGATTGTTTTACAAAAATATGTTGATTTTAAAAGGTAATACAATAAGTTACATTTTTTTTTTAAATTTCATCAACAAAATAGATTATCAATTTTTAATCAATATAATTTTTATTTTTAATTAAATTTCTATCTTTTAAAAATTACACGCAGATATTTTCAATAATTTTAGTTTTGTTGACTTGTATTGCGCACCTTTCCGTTAAGATTGACTTTCGGAGAGCACAAACCGACAACGACGAAAGGGAAACTTCCTCCTATTTTTTTTTTTTGTGTTATTGCGACTTGAGTAGAGCGCAAGGGCATGCTCATTTCATTTTTCTAATTAACTATTGCTGTCAAATCTTGGTCTAATTTGTTTATTAATTACACTCTGTAGTATGTTTGAGTCGGTCTATGATTAAGATTTTGGCCTTGTCAGTTTTCAGTTTCACGAAGAAGATAAAGAAAAATCATTTGCTATCCTTCGCAGGTCTTCTTGCTTCCTCTGCTTGAATCTGTAAGCTGCAAAGTTTATGTCCTTTGAAAATTGGGATTCTTCTTTTACAGAATTTTATTATTTAAATTCCTAATTTTAGTAATTTGTTTCCTGATGCTGCAAAACTGCTGATATTTTACTCTGTTAAAAAATGGTGGACTGTCTAAAGATCCGTCAAAAAAAAATAAAAAAATATGCATCCTTTCTTGAAGTCTTTAGCTTTGAGGTTCTCATGGAATACAACAGTTCAGTTCTTTATAAGTATTATCCTGTTTCCATATATTATGCTAGAGTCCTTGATGTTTGAAGTATCTGGTGGCTTACAACAGTCAAATCTATGAGAGCTATTTAAGTACTTGACCTAATGCTAGTTTCTATTTGAGTATCTGATTACAAGGTATATACGCTGTTCATTTACACAAATTTGATTTTATGTATGCAGATATTATCATGGGTAGGAAACCGGTTGATTTTTGGAAATATGTTGAAAAGATAGATGAGAAGCGAATTAAGTGTACTCTGTGTGAGCATGTCTTTGTTGGAGGTGGTTCAAGGATTGAAGCACATTTGCAGGGAATCAAGGGAAAAGGTGTTAAAGTATGTAGTCAATTGACTCGATTCCATCAATTGATATCAGCAAATGGTACCAATGAGATGGCTGAAACCATTGAAATGGCATCATTCAATGGTTCCAATAAAAGAGCCAAAACCATTGCAAGCTCAAGTAAGCAGGGTACTTTCTGCATCAATTTTTTTTCAGAGTATATCCACTTAGGTTATTGCTAAGCTACCCAAGGGATAGTACTATTTTATTGGGTTTTGGCGGGACCTATATTTTGAAATTGTTTTTATTGCAAAGATCTCAAAAAATGTCCAATCACGCAGTGTGGGTCAGATTCTAAACAGTTGATAGAATTTAAGTTTAATTGTGCCAAAGAAAATTACTATTCTTAATTATTTTTAATTTTGACATTTTTCATGTATTGTTCTGTTTATGCATTTTATAAGAAACAAACTGTTTTGACTCACATTAACTGATTTGTTTTTTGAGATCTTCACAATGATAGCAATTTCAGCACATGAGTCTCACTAAAACCCCCTCAATAGAAGCGGTGGAGTAGCACTACCCTTTTTAGAAGGAAAGGTAGCATAGTAATAGCCATTGACTTAACAGTACCCTGTTTCAATATATCTAAGATTAGGTAAGAAGCATGACTGTTAACATAAATAACTTGGTAGTATTTGGCACAAATCAGTTGCTTATCTTTCCGAGTTAATTTGTGATGATGATAAAATTTTCTTGACATATCAATTTATATCTAATTCAAACGCATGGTTTCACATTAGAGAAAAAAAAAAAAAAAAAGGGATTGAAAAGCGTGGTTTTTGTTCTACCTTTATTCCCACATGTTCTTCATCCTTACTAGATTTGGTTATAGTTCTATGCTCTTAACTGTTTCTCATGATCTTAAATGAAAGAGGGAAATGTTGATGTGTTGATACCATGTTAATAGAGTTGCTAATCAAAATTTTTGAACCTTTTTAATTTGCCTGAATGCATCATTGTCTGCAGTATTTCTAATCATTGTTCACATTACAGACTGTACAGTTACTCTTAACATATTATTAAATGATAGCGGTCCTTTCTCTTAGCTTTTTGAAGTTAAAATGTAATTTTTTAATCAGAATGATTATTATCTGATTATTAGGGTGAACTATTTGGATTATTATCAATTGTTCTGTTAAGATAATCAGGGTAATGACCTTCTCAGATGCTCAAAAACATTTTGGATTTTGCAGGATGCAAAGTTTTAATTTGCATTATTTCTTAATGCAATAACCATTTTTCTATAATGGAAAATTATGTGAACAGGCTTACCTATCTCTGATACACCAAGCAGTAGCAACCGACTCAATGAAAGTGTGAAAGCAGACAAAGGAAAAGTTGAAGGCTTAACTTTCCAAGTAATTGATGTAAAGAAAGAAACTAAACAAGAAGAGCTATTGCCCTTTGATGAATCCATAAAAACTCCTTGTCAAGTTGGTCCTTTCTCTATTTCGTATCCTGTTGATGCAGATGATCGGAAGTTAATACAATATGTGTTTGATCTAAACTTAAATCCGAGGTTTGATTCATATTTTTATGCTACATTAACATTATCTTAGTGGCAAGTTTGTTCACATAACTCAGTCTGTTCTTTTTTGTAGCGAGGTTATTGTTTCATACTCACTTTCTTTTCTAAATCGATCTGAGTTTACCACACTTAGACCAGGTGGCTACTTGGATGGATCGGTGAGAATCCATCACATAGACATACTCCACGATTATAAGTTTCTTGGTATATATTAATCTTGTGCTATTTCTCCATTATCTATTCTCTTCTGTAGGTAATAAGTATTGTTGCTCAGAACTTAACCAATGTTGACTGGAACAAGCGTTTGAATTGGTATCTTCCCATTTGGTTCTCGGTAATCACACTTGTTTAGTTCTTCCATGCATATTGATATATATTCATGTTTTTAAATTTCATGGGCATGTTACACAATTGTTTCCCATCTACTTAGAGAAGTGCATTGGGGGATGTGAGTCACTTTGGGGAATTTGTCGAGAAGCAAAAAATAAGAGAAACATATATGTCAAATTTGGTTCATTGTCACAAGGTAAAGTTTTGTTCATTTGAGTGAAATTTTCTTTATTCATGCGTGAGGCGACTTACAATGATATGTATAGCAGATTTTCATTCCTATTCACATTGGACCAGATATAGAAGGACATTACTATTTATATGTGGTTGATGTGGAGAAAGAAATTGTTGAAATTTGGGATTCGTTTCCTGAATATACAGACATGAAGGAGAGGGAAGAGAAAGTGCGAAAAATAGTAAGTCTGTTTATGTTACTTTTCATGTCAGCAGTAAAATAATTGAATCCTTCCTTGTATTTTTTAAGCCAGATTGTTTTTGTTAACCATGGCTTTCTGGTAGAGCAGTTGATTGCCTTGGATAATTTATTTCTAGACGACATAAAGGATAACTTCAGTGAAGGCTGGGCATTTGCAAAATTTAATGTAGCAATGGCAGAAGATATTCCAAAACAGCCTAACGGGTCAGTTTGTAGGTTTTGTCTGAAAAAATGCAAGTTCTGACAAACTTTGGTGATGACTTCAATTGTTTAATGTGTAGATTTGACTGTGGCATGTTTGTTATTAAATTTATGAAATCAGCTGCCTCCAAGAGACACTTAACTTCTAAGGTAGCATCACTTTTTCTTTACTTTTTCCAACTACTTTGTCATGCTGCTTAAATCATAGTCAGTATATATGCTGTGTAGTTCCAGAGTGATGAAGAAAGGTTCGCTTTGGCTCAAGATTTGCTAAAGGATGAAAGGAATGAGAAACGGGAAACATTACTAAAAATGGCTAAGGGGCATCATGATCTGAATAAAGAAGAAAATCAACGTGTGTTGCCATCCATTCCTGAGAAATTGCAGCAGAAGGAACCTGAAGGTTGGAATTGCAGGATGACTTTCTAATTGTCTGCAAAGCGTTAGACTGGTTTTCAAATTCCTATGAACTCTGTTAACTGACCAAATAAGTTAGTAAAACCATCAAACCTAATTTAATAATAGATTTGGTGTGTGTTCTGGTTAGGCTTCAGAGTCCATGATTAACCACTAATAGAAGGGGGGAATATAACGGTATGAAAGAGGATGAGTCAAGGAAAGAATTGAACAAATGAAACAGTGCTAAAGATAAATTTAAAATATGGGTATTTTTTAGTTGTCAAGCTGGATTGGCTCGACTAAGTGCACAAGGGTGTCAGAACTTTGGAGCACTGATATAGATTCTATCCCTCTGAAGTTAGAATATTAAAATATAAGTCATATCAATTGGGGGACTTTTTTATTTTTCTCATATTGGTTCTTAACTGAGTAAATCGGGTACCCATGTTGGGCTGTGAATTCTGCCATATCTGTAATGTTGGTTTTATGCTTGAAATTATAGATCACATTATATTCTGATGACTTTTCTTTGTTTGTTTTCTTTTTCCCTTTAGTTCCTATATTTCGACTCCTTAATATATAATTCTGCTCTAGAACTAATGTTTTACTGCAATTTTCCTTTGACCTAATGGAGTTTTGATAGCTAGCATAATTTTGCTGAAGCAGGTTTCACAACCTTGGATCTGCTTCGCAGCAGGTTTGATCAAAATCTGCTGTTACTCAAAGAAAATTTGAAGGACTTAACTTCCAGAGAAAGTTACGCAAAGAAACAATTAGAACAGTTGGGGTCAAACCCAAGTAGAATTTCTAACAGTGAAGTTGAAAAGTGGTTGGAAAATGTAGATCAGAAGAAAAACCGAGTTATTGGCATAGAAGAGGAAGTTAAAAGATTGGCTGAAGAAGTTGGGAAACTTGTTAGGGAAGGACTTCCTGCAAGTTTGAGACTTAGTGATCATGAGTTGAGTGGCAATCCATTGCAGACATCAGAGCTAAAATACACCTTTGCTAACTCAGATTACAAAAGATGTTTCTTGTATTCTGGATTTTATCCTGAAAACAAAGTAATCAGTAGAGAGGAGTTGATAATGAATTTTATTGACGAGGGACTGATATACGGAAAGAATAGTCTGGAGGCACAGTTTGCTGAAGGGCAAACCATACTTGATAAACTTGAGGAAAACCACTTGTTGGAAGGTGGAAGCTTTAATCCATTAGAAGAATATACATTAAGGGGAGAAAATGATCCGGATGAGAAATGGTTGAAAAGTGGAATCGTTGAAAAGTGGAATCGTTGATCCAGAAATTAAATGGGTGAAAATGTTTGGTGCTTCCAGGGCTATGGCTATTAGTATCATAAAGGAGAGTCCTGGATTCATGGTAGAAGCTGGTTTGAAATTGACAGAGATACCACATCAGAGAAGATGGGCAGATATGGAGAAGGTTTCTTTGATGTATAACTTGATAGAAGAAATTCCGTGGGGCACATCACTCAAGTGCCCTAAACTTTCAACCTTGATTATAAAGCAGAACCCCCTCAAGAGGATTCCAGATTCTTTTTTCTCTTACATGCCTGCTCTTGTTCTCCTTGATTTGTCTTATACAAACATCAAAGTTTTACCCAAATCCATCTCTGATTTGAAGTCTCTCTCTTCTTTATTGTTGACATCATGCCGTGAGTTGCAATCTGTGCCTACACTGGGGAGTCTACAGGGCTTGATGAGGATGGACTTTTCTGATACTAAAATTTATGAGGTACCTAAAGGGTTGGAAATGTCGATCAATCTTAGATGGCTTAATCTCTCTTACTCAAATTTACTTGAGGTGGATACACAATTCTTAATACCCAAATTGACAAACATCCAATTCCTAGTATTGAATTGGTCCTCAGGGCGTATGAAGGTGAAAGCCAATGATCTTCAAGGCTTAAAGAAGCTGGAAACTTTTGCAGGTAATCTGTACAATGTTGATCACTTCAATTCCTATGTAAGAGCCATGCAAGCAATAGATCACAGGCCAAGAAACTATCTTCTTCAATTGGGAACTAGTAATCCATGGAACCCTACTTTTGGTAAAGCCGTAATATTTGTACACTGTAATATCATGTCAAGAGGGCTTACTCTGGTGCTCCCCGTTGATGTTGAACAGCTATACCTAGCATCTTGTCGACATTGGAGATGCTTGTGTGATGTTCTCTCATTCAACAATGCTACTTTTTTGAAGTACTGTGATATTTTTGAATGTGATGAGCTGGAGAATTTATTTTGTTTCTCGTATACTTGCTCCTTTTGCAGCTCTCTACAAAACCTTGAATCACTGAAACTTTCTGCTTTGGATAGCTTGAGATTCCTATGGAAAGAAACAGAAGCTCCATCATCTGGCACATTATCTCGTCTCAGATTTCTCAAGATTTCTGGATGTGACAGTTTGAAGACACTATTAACACCTCAATTACTGGCACGCCTCCAAAGCTTGGAGAAACTTTATGTTGAATATTGTGAATCACTGAAGGAGATATTTTCAGTCACAGACATGGAACAAATGGGTGAGGAACTCTCAGGAGCCGACCAGTCCGATAACAATAACGACACTGATCAGACTACATTCTTTCTTCCCAAGTTAGTGTCTTTGGTGCTGTGGGAACTACCCCAATTGACAATTGTATGCAGAGGGCAAATGGCTTGTGATTCTCTGCAAGAATTCAGAATCGGTGTGTGTCCGAAACTAGAAAAACTACCTCGAACTGTGCCTTGGGTTGAGATAGATGTCATCCCTTAATCGAAGAGACAACTTATTGATTTGGGGGTTTCTCTAATGGACTCTATCCTACCTCTTACATATGGGTAGAGTAAAAAAAAAAAAAAAGAACTTTAATGCAAGTTTGAAGCATAACCAATTTTTGATTTTAGTATCATTGTGAAGATCTCAAAAAAAATTGAGTCACCAAGTATAAGTCATATTATCAAATTGTTGATATAATTTGAATTTATCAGGGTCAAAACAAAACAACATCTATTATTTGAATTTTGTTTTATGTTGCTCCGTTTATTTATTTTACAAAAAAATTAACTATTTTGACACATTAGATGATTCAGTCTTTCAAGATTTTTGTGTTTATAGTACCAAAATGAAAATTTCATTCTACTTTAAGCTCCCAATAAAATCGTTTTTTCGTTTTTATTTCACTCATATAAATGTGTGGTAGGATAGCAATCTCATTCTGTAATATCCATAATGGGTCTCATCTTCCAATGAATACCCAACATTGTTTTATTCAACATTAACTGGAAACTTTGTATAGCTTCTTCTACTTCAAACTTCCATATTAGAAAACTCGTGTGCTGTTGGCCTTGCAACGCTGTGGCCGAGACTTCAGATCACAGTTCCATCTGCAAACCCCTAATTGGTCACCAAATTTATTATTCTTTATTTTTTCAAAAAAAAAAAAGCGTCAAAAGATTCATAGCCTTGGTAACGGTGTGGTTTTATTTTTCTTTATAAAACTTGTTTCAATACTGATCAATTAATAGAAATTATAAGAAATACAGGAGATATGAAGAGAAGTTAGAGTACATAATGAGGTTTCGTTACAAGTGTGGAAATAAACTTCGTTTAGATGGATATCAAAATGACCCACAAACATATATCCATGGAAAAAGAAAAAAAAATATACAAGAAAAGTGAAAAATTTAAATAAAGGTTCATGATTATTTTTTTGTGCAAAGGATGTTATTTTAATTTTGAAATCACCTGTGATTATTAATCTTCTTGAATTTCAGTTAATATTTTCATAATATATATTTTGTTTTTGTCTTAAAGTGATGTGAAGGGTTATAAATTATAAACCACATATTCAAAAAGGTTCCAGCTAGTGTAACTCAATATCAAAAAAATTATTCTAAACAGTAAAATAATAATTATATATTTTATTGCATTTGAACATTGTATGGTTGAAATTTGAATGACTTGAAAAAAAAAAAAAAAAAAAAAAAAAGACTTAGTGGAAAAGGAAGGGACAGTCAGACCCTTCCCAATCCTAGCGATAAAAAACGTGCGCCAGTGCAAGTCTGATATTTTTCAACAAGAATCCCAAGTTTTAATTCGCCATGAAACGCCACCGTTTCCTAGCGTGACGAATTTTTTGGTTCGGCCGAAACCAATAAAAGGCGTTGAGCAAAATGAAACTACGTCGTTTTTATGATTAACACTGTTAAAAAGGCAAACATGCGAAAGGTAACATGCAAATGAAAAGTTTCAAAAGCAATCTTAGACTTTCTTACTTTCCATAATGACTCTGCTGTATATATTAACACTTCGCCCGTCACCATAGATGCATTCCTTTGCACTAGAAAAATACTTTCGTTCATAATACACAATTTTTATCCTCTAGAAAAGAAGAATGCAAGAAGGTGCCGCTAATGCCATGGCTTTCAATTCCACTAATCCAACTTCAAGACCCGTAATCGATCGCTACTCAATGTATGGAAAACTTCTATAGCTGTTTATTTTGATTTTCACTTAAAGGAGATTAATTATGCTTGCCATTTTACCATATTATGCTCAAGGATATGCTTCACTCACATTAACATATCTTGCTATGCTTTTTTCACTAGCACAAAGTTGATGCTAAAAGGATTTATATACATTCAAGTCTAACAATTTTATTTGATGATTGTGAATCAGCAAGAACAAGATCACTGTCTTCAAAGAATTATCGGAGAACTTTGGTAAATTATTTGCTTTGTTGGTTGCTGTCATCGCAATACTGAATACAAATGAAGGAGAAGCCTTTTTCAAAGAAAACCACATGGTTGTAGTAGCTATCATTGTGGTGATTGTTTTGTACTTCTTGGTATCGATTATTGGAGCAGTGCTAGAACTACAAATCAGAAGCTCCCTTCCACTCCTAATCTTATTTGCCCTGGGTAGTTTTACTTCAATTTTACTTTTGAGTCTTATTTCATCTCTCACTGCGTGGATCACTTCTGTTTTATTTGTCATTGCTTTTGTAATGATTGCTTATGATCATTATCAAGAGCTTCCAGAAAGAATTAAGAAACTGACTGAGAGTTTCAATCCAGAACGTGTGGTTCTAATTCCAGAAAGAATCAAGCAATGGATTGAGAATTACAAGTCAGGAAATGCGAGGTTGCCTGTCTAAGCGTGCAAAGTGATATCGATTAAAATAACAGGGGAGTCTATAAATTTGTTGTTGTTTGTATCTGTCATTTTTTTTTTCTCTTTGTATACTATACTGTGACCATGAATCATGAAAAGAACTAATTATTGTCAAAAATCTTTCTTATAAATTTCCTTTCTTTTATTTTTTCCTAATTTGAGGCTACCCCTTTGTATTTGAGATAACTACTTCTAAGTCATGACAGTGGGGAATTCAAAAAATATTCAAAGTGCAAGAAATGTGTGAGAGTAGTGTAACTATTAATTTATAAATTCATTAGAATAATATTTACAAACATTATTATTAGAAGTTTTCAAAGATTAACGAGGCAATTGTCCCACTTTCATAAATATGGATCTGCCAATGATTTATAATGAACTTCATGTGATCTTTGGTATCTGAATTCCTTTTTTTTTTTTTTTTTAAANAAAAAAAAAAAAAAAATCAATTTATACTATAGTAATATTATGAAGTTTATTATTGTGAGGTGCTAGAATTTAACATAAAAATTCAATGGTAATAGTTAATTTATAATATAATTTAATAATAGTCAATTTATAGAAACTTAGATTTTTATATTTAAAAGTATTTATGTTTTTCTATAAATTATAAATATGTAGGGTGTAGCATAGCACCCAAAAAAGAAATAGCAAATCCTAAGAAAGGTTTTTTCCCGCGAGTTGGCTTTCTTTGCGGCTTGTTTGTTTTGTTTAATTTAACGGAGATTCTATGATACTACGTGAGTATATCATACTACATTGACGTGATAATTATATGTAATTTTTATATTTTATTAAATATATATATATTTTATTTTATTTTTTCAAATAAATTTAAAAACAGTTAATTTATACACGTATCATTTTCATATTGACTAATCTCATATAATATAATACTAGTTTATTGCCCCGCGCGATGCGCGGCGGAGCGGGGGGCAGCACAAAATGTAGTTTGTGATCACTTTTTACTTACACGATTTTTTATAATATGATAATGTGATATCACATCGGTGAAATAATATCTAGTACTTGATTTGAACTACTACTGACATAATTCTCTGCTAAGGGATCACCACTTTCCTGTGTACCTAAAATTATATTACAGGATCAGTAAATAAATATATAAGTATACATTTATTCTGTAGAAGTATCTTTAGAATTTGCAGGATTTAAGATTTATAACATACATTTTTGGTTGATCTTATAGAACACCTCTTTGTAGACCACTTTTTTTGTGCTTTTTATGATCCTTCCACCTGAATCTATCGATAACACCTTCAGACCAGTCTGGCTTCTAACATAGACAAAAATTTACGCACCCATGTTCCCCCCCCCCCCCCCCCCCCCCCCCCC
>QAOA01003051.1:230985-247088 GCA_003255065.1 Cercis canadensis
AATTTATAATTTAACTAATATATGCATATAAGGGATGTGCTATAATGACCCTATTGTTCAAGGATAAAAATAAGCTTTGTCATGAGTTTTGCAAATAACTCATTTAATTAATTAAGATAGTCTAATCCTAATATCGAAACACAACAGTCAATTTAAAAGAAAAAATTTGTGTACTTTGACTATAATATTCTTGTAAACACAAAAATGTATGAGAGTCACATAAAAAAAATTTCAGGGATTCTAGATACCATATAAGTATATCATACTACACTGACGTAGCAAATATATATAATTTTTATATTTTATTAGATATAAATATAATTTATCTTATTTTTTCAAGTAAATTTAAAAACAGTTGACTTGTACACATGTGATTCATACATTAGCTATTCTTATATAATATAATATACTACATAAATATAAAAAATATCAAAAAAAAATTATTTTATTTTTNTATAAAAAAAAAAACCTCTTTAATTTAATTACAGTAAGAAGTGGTCCCTCATCTCGCTCTTGGTTAAGCGGATTAACGCTTTACGGAAGGCACGGACTTCGCAACCGTCCTGACTTGCTTATTTTTCAATGCCTTCTAACTATAAATTTCCTTGAGGGTAGACTGATAAGATCTAAATTGTATTGGATCAGCCGTTGGCCCAAAAAGACACACAACAACAGCTTAGCTGGCAAGATTTACAGCATGAGTCCATATCAGATGGGCCTGAGCTGGTATACCCGAATCCAGTGCTATACCCGCAAATGAGATCAAGATTCATCAACACTAGAGTGGTGAAAAGAGCGAAGAGGCCTCCGAGTTCGGTTCGGCTTTCACCCGGACCATGAAGGTAGAGATCCCATGCTGGCCCATGTCAGTAATACAATTTTGATCCAACCCATTCAAAGAGAAAGGAGGCCCAAGGCCTATACAGGTCAATTAATATGAAGATAAGGACAAGAAATGAAGACCATGACCCAAAAAAGTCTATCAATGCACTGGTTTTTAGATTTTATTACTAAAGCTGAAAATTACTTCAATGCTCGTATGTCATGTGAATTAGTGATGCTATTTATGTGAAGGTAATCCTAGGATGTAACAAGGGTGTAAAATTTGAAGTTTCAGCAAAAACAAAAAAAAAAAAAAGTGTAGAGTTTAAGATTTAGAAAAGAAATTTCCTTTGAAGTTTGTGTCTTTTTCATCTTTATTTATTTCAACATTACTACATTAGTAGCTATTAAACCCACTTTTTTCAAATTTTTTTTTTAATGCAATTCCTTTATCTTTATCAAATTAGCTTAACTTACCACTTTAATAATAAATATATCTAAGAGGACACTCTAATAGTTGAGTACTTGATATTTGATTATTGAAATCTCAAGATTAAATTCCATTTGAATTGGGTGGGTGAAATTTTCAAAGAAATAATTATTTTTATTGCATAGTCTCATATAAAACCAAATAAATAAATAAATTATATTTAGTCATTATATTTAATATTAACAAAACTCATAACGTTAATAACTTTATATTTGTTCTTCCAAAAAGAAAAATATATATATATTTGATACACGAAACTTTAGATTTAGATCCAGTCATATCACATGACTCATGTTGTAGGGATATGGATTGTGCATTTAACTTAAAGTTCATCTAAACCATTGACTATCTACTGCCACATCAGCATTTTCCCACAACATGAGTCATGTGACATGACAAAATCCAAAACCCGAAACTTTGATCTCATTTTACTCTTGTTTTTTTTGGTACTTTGGGCTACGACATTAGATTCAAACAAAGAACTAGAGCTGGCAAATAGGCCAGCTCGGCCCCCTTTAGCCTGAGCAGATTGGGCTGGGCTAACATTTTGCTAGCCCAACCCAGCCCTACACAAGTTGTGTGCCAGCCCACTTTTCAGAAATTCAGCAAGAAAAAAAAATCAGTATAGACATAGCAGGTTGGCAACAACAACAAAAAAAGTTTACATACAAGTAGAGAAAATTCAGGAACAAATAAAAAATAGGAAAACATTCAGCAACATAGCAAAGACAATAACAAATAAAAAATTACCAGTTTTTTCTTTGTCCTTGTGGTTAGTTACCTATCCATTATGGTTTCAAAGGTTTGAATCTGATACCTAAAAAGAGAAAGGAAATCAACAAGTCAAAATTTAAAATTAAAAAAAAAAAAATTAGAATGGAGGCTCTGAGGAGGTGAATGAGAATGAGACGAGAGTGAGATAGATGTCCAGAGAGCGAGAGAGAGAGAGCAAGAGTGAGCTAGAGCCATAGCAATAGTGAGATGGTTTGAGAGCGAGAGTCCGATAGTGTCTAGGTCAGGGGGCTTGCCAACAGTGGCTAGCTAGCTGGATTAGGGAGGAGAGATCAGAGGTGGCTGGGTCAAGGGAGGAGAGACCAAGAGAAGAGGTGAGTGAGCCATGAATGTGATGATTCTTTTGTTATTCTTAGAGATACAGTGACAAAGATGAGAGAGAGAAGGATTTGGGATTTAGGGATTTCATTTAAGGTTAAAGGGGTGAAAATATGAAAAAAAAAAAAAAATTCAAGTCGATTTGGCCAACTTGGCTCGAACTTGAATGGGCCATGGGCCAAATTTAGGCTTGACCAAATTGACCTAGTTTAATTTAGGCCATTAAATCCTATAGCCTAGCCCTAGATTTTATCAGGCCAAAATGGGCCAGCCCACTGGCCCAAGCCCAGGCCCATTTTTCCAACTCTACAAAGAATACATAAACTTTGATAACGATCTTACTACTACTCAACTACAAATTATTTCACTTTACTTTGATACACCCTTCATACATCATATTAGAGACATTAACTTATAAATAAAATCATATTAAAAGAACATAAATAAAATAAAACGAATGGGAAAAAGAGAGGAATTATATGGAAATAGTATTAGCTGAGTTCCCTAACAAGTATTGAGGTTGTCCTTAGGGCTTATGAGTTATGTGTTCAAATCTAAAGTTATAGCAAAAAATATCCAAAAAAGTTCCATGACATGAGACACATTTGCT
Source organism: Cercis canadensis (assembly GCA_003255065.1). Lineage (NCBI taxonomy): Eukaryota > Viridiplantae > Streptophyta > Magnoliopsida > Fabales > Fabaceae > Cercis > Cercis canadensis. The sequence continues at coordinate 234,018 of QAOA01003051.1, forward strand.
ATTGATACAAACAAACAAATTTGTCATGAATCATGATCAACCATCAAACTAAGATAAGAAAAGTTATGACAAGCTCAAACAACAACATCAACATCAACATCAACACTATCAGCATCACTTGAACAATGTTGTTAATTAAATTCCAGAAGTAGAGTTTTGGCAGTAGCTTGCTTTAATGGTAAAGACCTCATCGACGTGCTCTAGACCGGCGACGGTGGGCTTTGTGGGTTCTCTCTCTGAATCAAATTCTTGAATCATTCTGGAAATGCGGTGGAAATCACTTGAGAGAATTCTTGATGATTGCAATACACAAACAATGCAATGACACAGAGCCATAAGGGGCAAGTGATCCACGCAGTGGTGGATGAAATAATGCTCCAAGCTAAACCTGAGACAACGCTTCCTAGGACAAGTGTGATCAAGATTGGAAGGACGTTTGTGATATGGTGCTCTAGCATAACCAACACCAGTGTTGTTAAGAAGTAAAGAACAATCATGAAAACCAAAGCCATATTCACCCTTTGGAGTGTTTTCAATAGAGACTTAACCTTGTCCTAGTTCATTGCTGCAATGATGGCAATCAAGCACTTGAAGAATTTGCCAAAGAGTTCGCTCAATTTTTTTTACAACATTGGCATCTTGTCCACTAATAAAGACTAAATTAGAGCTTTAGTATAAAAACCCGTAGGCCAATAATCTCCTGCATCTTAATAGAAAGCAAAAACAGAGTACGATAACGTGAACAACTTTATGGGGAAGAGAATACAACAAAAAAGTAATAAGTTTATAGAAATTTGAGTACTAACCTTGGTGGATTATTATTGGAATTGGAATCTATGGCTGGCATTTCTGGGATTTCTTGCTCCACAGCTCTGAGCCTGCAAATATAGGGGAATCTAAATTTTTCCTTTGCTTGGAGTTGTTTTCTCATGGTGTGTGTTTGGTGGTGATTATAAAGAGGCATTGGGATGAACAAGAGGGAAGGTTATTGGTTTCTCTTAGATTTGCGTGTAAGTTTCAACTTGACTTTCTTAATAGAAGGTTTTGAGTTTTGTTAGATATAAAATCATTCCTGGGCCTTCACCTATTAGCTTAAGCTTTTAGGTTAAATCGGTTTTTGATATGGTATCAAAGCCTCTTTGACCAAATGGTCATGAGATTGAATCCTTCTACCCCAACTTTCTCAATTAAATTGAAATTTTAGCACATGGTATAAATGGGCCTGTGCTTAGTCCACGCTTCAAGTCAAAAGGGCTTTCACGTGCGGGGGCGTGTTAGATATAAAACCATTCCTAAGCCTTCACCTATCAGCTTAAGCTTTTAGGTTGAATCGGTTCTTGATAAGTTTTGACTACTAAAACCCCAAACACAAATGGGCCAAACAATCACTAAGGAAGTTTTAAACAACGAAGAAAATGTTTTATACAGTGTATTAAACACCGAATGGTGCTGTTTCTTCATAAGTTGTAACACTTTGCTTTTCTCCTTTCTTAATTCTTGTCATTCACCATTACGTTCATACGTTGAAATATCACTCTTGGTCTTTTTTTGTATCTTGGAGGCGTTGACTCAAGAAGAAAACATGTTTACTTATTGGAGGTTGCTATCCTACCTCACCCATATGGGTGTGGTGGGATAAAATCAAAACAAATTTTTTATTGAAAATTTTGAGTAGAATGAACTTTTGATTTTAGTACCATTATGAAAATCTCGAAAAATTGAATCACTTAATATCTGTTAGAATAATTAGTTCTTTATAAAATGTATAAATAGAATAATACAAGAAACATACCAAAAAATAGATAATGTTTTGTTTTCACCTTGTTAAATTCAAATTCTGTTAATAATTTGAGGATGTGACTCATGGATGCCTCAATTTTTCGAGATCTTCTCGATGGTAACAAAATTTAAAATTGGTCCTACTCCAAATTCTCAATAAATTATTATTTTTTTTTCAATTTTACCCAATCCATATGAGTAAGGTAGGATAGAGCCTCCTACTTAAAAATCAGACAAGCCCACCACCTTTGACAAAATAATTTATGTTTTTGGATTTTATTTTGGGAGTCTTTACCAAAATAATTCTATTTTAAAAACAAATTCCCTAAGTTGAAAAATTTAAAGAACATGGAATTATTTTATTTGAGAAAAAGATGGTATCAGAAAAAAGTAAGATTGAGTACTTAGGATTAACTTTAGAACAAGGAAAGGTGGAAATGCAACCTCATGTATTAGAAAAGATAATCAATTTCCTGATAAAAATAGAAGATAGAAAATAGCTACAAAGATTTTTAGAATGCTTAACATATGGAGAAAAATTCATAAAAAAATTTAGCAGAGCTAAGAAATCTATTATAAGAAAAACAAATAATGGAACTAGACAGGACATGATAGTCAATATATACAAAAGGAAAAACAAGAAGTAAATGATCTTTCAAGGCTAAAAATGCCTAATGAAGAAGATTTCATGATATTAGAAATCGATGCTTATGATAACTATTGGAGTGCTATATTAAAAGCAAGAAATAAGCAAACTGATGAAGAAGAGTTAAACACTTAAGAGACTAGCACTGTTAAACTAGCTGAAAAGAATTATCACAGTAATGAAAAGGAGTTATTAGCTATTAAAAGAGGAATAGAAAGGTTTGAAATATTTTTATCTCCTTGAGAATTCCTAATAAGGACAGATAATAAAATTTTTGTAGCTTTTATTAAGAATAATCTTGATAAGTGCATGCTGCAAAGAAGATTGCTTAGATGACAACAATGGTTTTGGCAATTCATATTCAAGGTAGAACACATGAAAGGTGAGAAAAATTATTAGCCTGATGCTTTGACAAGAGAACTTGTTTATACTTTACAAGAAATGGATCCTTCAAGTTCAAAAAGAAGCCAAATAATAGGAAAACAAATGGTTGAGGAATCTCTCAACCATGAAGCAAAAATGATTATAATGGCACTTATAGATGGAATCGAATCAAGATCTCGAAAGGTTTTGATTGAAAAAACCTATCAGGTGATGGAAAAACTCTCTATACATATTGATTCCTCAATACGAGGAAAAATAAACAAGTTGCTAAAAGTCTTGGAGGAGTTGATTATATCCAAAGAACTTGAAGGAAATATAAATGACGAAATAATAGTGTTAAGGATAAAATTAGTTAAAGAAAGCATAAACCGCTTGGCTAAACATGTAGATTTGCAGATGGTTTCCATTGCAAAAGCTCAAATTGAAAACTTATAAAAAAAAAAATATCTTTAAAGATAAAGCAAATATTTCTTATATTGCTGGTTATTATCTGCCTTTATTAATCCCCAACAAGGTGTGGTTCTTACATCAACAGGAAGTCATTCTTAAAAACATGCAGAAATTCATGCCACCAGACATTCAAAGAAAAGATTCTAACTACAAAGCCAACACGCCTATGCAAGAATGGCTCCGAGCTTATAAAGTCCTGAATACAGATTCAAGCCAAGATCAATCTAGAATGTATCGTTTATTTGAAGATGGAAATAATTGGTGGATAATAAATGGTGATTGCCCTCCATATCAAGTTGCCTGGTTGTTTGAACAAGGGTTACTTTAAAAAATTTCTTTCACTAGATTTAAAATTGACAGATTATTCAAAATCTTCCCTTAAATTATTAAAGATGCTTTAAAATAAGAGAGACAACATTGCTATTGGCAAAAGTTCACTATGATAATCTTCAGTGTCCCTCTAGAATGGGGAGAAGAAACTCAGTTCTTTCCAAGCTCTCACATTGTGTGACTACATGTTGAGTGGCTTTTATATCCACTTTTTAGATATCCTTTACTTAAGTATTTGATTGTTTATTGAGATTAATCATCATCTAATGTGATCTTTTATGTTAAATTGTAGGTTTCATAGGTTAGAATGAAGAATTGAAGAATTGAGAAGTTTTTGGGACAGAATTCAAGGGTTGCGGCGCTCAAAACCTAGAGTCGCGGCCCCTGGAGCATGAAACTTAAAACCAGGACAGCAGCTTAGGGGTGCACCCCTTGAACAGTAGCGCCGCACCCCCCGTATGCAAAAAAAAAATACACATGTTGGGACAGCAGCTCAGAGCCGCACCCCTCAAAATACAGAGGTGCGGCTCCCGAAAGTGAAAAGAAGCAAATTTCTTCCAGCGAGTCAGAGGTGCGGCGCCCAAACTTCAGAGGTGCGGCGCCCGAATTTAATTTTGCAGACGCGGCTTATTTTCTCATGGGTTTTAGGGCTTTAGAGTGAAGGGTATAAATAGGAAAGCTAGGGAATTAGAAAGGTTCGTTCTTAGACACTCTTGGAGGCACAAAGGAGGCAAAGGAAGGATTGAAGGGAGGAGATGCAAGGCTGATTTGACCTTCAAACCAGAGTTTTTCCTCTTTACCTTTGAATCATGTCTAAATTTTATTCTTTCTTGTTCTTTTCATCTAGTATGAACTAATTCTCTTATCTAGGGTACGATGTAGCCTAATTAGGACCTGCTGTAGTTTCATATGAAGTTAATTCCATTATTTATCTCTTCAATTTGAGCGTTTATCTCTTCTCTTAATGCTTCTGATTGTCTGGCCAATAATTAGATGAATTGTTAATCACAATGAGACCGGAAGGAGAGTTGTGTGTCAAGTTCCTTGGGGTAAATGCCATGAGTTACATGGAGGATAGGAATATACCTCTATGGCTCATGTAATCAGTTAAAAAGATCCACAAAACTAAATGAATTCATAATTATTGTAACTCGTATAGGGATATACAGGGTTAGTAGTTAAGGGATATTTACACTAGACCTTGGGAGAGGCTAGTGAATAAATTAGGGAATCTTAATTAGCAAATAGGAAGATAAATTGGATTTAATGGAATATGGAATGAAAGCTGGGAGTAATTATGGTGAAGTCGGAACCCTAGGTGTTTCTCTCTTGCTGAATCTATAATTTTTCTGGTTTAATTTGCTATTTTTCTGGTTTACATTGTTTTCATTCTATTTTTAGTTGTTTCATTGAAATATCTTCTTATCGATTGATTAGATAAAGTTAAGGTTTACCCTATTTCGGTAGTTGGTACATTAGTCCTCGTGGGAACGATAAATTGATCTCATTTTATTACTTGCAAACGACAACGTACACTTGCGTTGGAATTGTCACAACAGCTGACATGTTCACCAAACATCTTCCCTCCACAGTGCTGCTTCCTTTATTGTCCAAGATGGCTGTTGAAGACCTCTACCAGCCACCTTGAGAGGGAGTATTAGAGTCAATTGTAATTAACATTATTAGTTAGCAATTAGTTAGTTGTTGACTTTCCTAATTTAGTTAGTCATTTACGTCAGCTTTACTGAGCTTTACTATTCTGAGCTTTACTATTTAAAGCCATGACCATTCTTTGTACAGTGACTTGATTCAATTGAATGAGAATTGACTCTTCTTTCACAAGCTTCTCGTTCTCTTCTCTCTTGCTTCCGTTTCCTCAATACTCTGCACTTCACTTGAATTTTCTCACTCATTTCTCTGGTGAAACAAGCTTCCATTTTTCTCTTATTAATTCTAATGAGTTTTGCTTGTCAAATTCTGGGTTTCCAAAGAAACCCATGGAAAGAATCAAACGCAACCACTGAGCCCATTGGACAGAATCTCGTCACACTCATAAGCAAACTCATAAGCTGAGCAAGATATTTAGGGTTTTATGTATAATGTATATGCGAACCTTTGCAAGCCATTCACATCTTTGTTAAAAGAATTTTGCCAAATCATACCAACTGAGAAAGTCACAATTATTCAAAAGGAAACAATATCGAAATGGGAAAGTCACAATTATTCAAAGAGAAACAACCAACTGGGTTTTGAGAGATAGAAAAAATTCAGAAATAGAAAGCATATTGTTGATTATGCAAATGAATAAAATTCAAATGAAAAATACGACCTTACAAAAACATCCAATAAATGCATATAACAGTCGTTAACGACAGCATTCACATCTATATGGCATTGGCAGGATAGAACAAAGGCCAAACCACATATATTATTCTCAGCTTTGAGTATATCTCTATCAATTAATTGACTATCACATTTTCATTCCTGAAGCTATGGGAAGACAAAGTACAGCTTAAAATTTAGTTTAAAGTCCCATTAAAGACCTTACAAATACATTAGTGAGTAGTACACATGCAATTTTTTGCTTAATTTGGACCTTAAATTTATTATTCTATCAGCTAACTAAACTAAAGTCTTATGAAAGTCCATATATATCTGTATAAAGTGACTGTATGCGCATGCAATTCCACTGATTCCTTAAAAGCTAAATCTACTATCTAATCAAAGGAAACTCAACGCTAATAAACTCAATACTAATTCCAGAGTGGTCTGTAGTAAAATGCCCAAATTAGATTAGGAACAGAAACAAGTGGAAGAGGAAGAGTAATAAAACTGATGTGAGAAAAAAAAATGGATCTTATATTAAATGGATCTTCCATGTGCAACGATTTAATGCGTAGTTATCTATGTATCTAACAATTTTTTCTTTTTTGTTTTGTCGAATTGAAAGTCTTCTCTGCCCAGTTGATGTGAATGGCTCAGGCATTTTCTTCCCATGTTATACGGAGTTGTGTAAATGAAAGCGTATCTGAAATTTATAGTGCAAATATGTTTTTTGTTATAAATAGAGAGAGAGTTAGATTTTTTTATTGGGGATATAGGAGAATAGTAATTCAAATTTGCGACCTAAACTTTTTAAAAGATCTCTCAACTAATTGTGTTGTTTGTGCTCGTGTTCCAATAGTGAAATTCACCATGCAAGAAGATTTAAAATTCAATTTTCTTATGTATCTAAGCCAATAAATAAAATATGAAACAATCAATTAATCATTAGAATGAATTTTAAATATTTTCTCAGTTTGTTCAAATTTGACTACCTCATAGAAGATTGATTTCTTTTACTATTTCATCATTGCGCAATAATAAATAAATATTTTATGGAATTGTGATTGGGCAAAGCCTACTCTGTAGAACCAATATGTATTCATTGAAGATTAGATTGAGTAATGCAGGAGAAAATCACATTTGTTAAGGTATTATTGGGTCAGATTACGTACATTGAGATTAAGTCTCTCTTAAAAATAAGTTATGATTTGCCATCATGTATCATACATGTTGTATTTAGTATAATTGTGATAAACGTTTGGGTGGAGGCTATTTCTACAGCCGTATCATAGCCTATTTGATGAAAAAAAAAAAAAAAAATTAATTAGGCTACAATAACCACTCTTTGATTGGAATTTAATCATATTGGCAAGCAAATGCTCTTGATTTTGTCTCCACTATCCAGCCATAATTATCACACATGGATATTATTCAAGTAATTTACAGAAAAAAAAAATTCTTCTAAAAAATTTTGTTCACCGACCAAATGTACTTAGTGCCTGTTTGGCCTATGAAATATCTTCTACAATAGAAATTACTTATAAAAACCACTTTAAAGTAATTGCTTTTATGAAATAGTAGTTTTCATATATAAGGCCAAATAATTTGATAAGCGCTTTCAATTTTAATTTGAGAGTATTTTTTCTTTTTGGAAAATACTTAATTTTTCACTTCTAATTTCTGCTTTTTCTTGAAGCTCCAAATATAATAATATATGATTCTCATCCACAACGAAAAAATAAAAACTACTTTGTCCCCAAACTAGTTTATAAATTGGCCATCACCATCAACAATTATAAAAACTGTTTTTTGGATTAAAAAAAGAGCTTGTAGATTGAAAAAAAGCTTGGGCAAACAAATATTTAGAAAATGAACAACGTGACTTTCCTCATTGGTGAGTACGCCAGTCAACACTTTGAGAGGTTATGGCATGTTTATGTCATGCCAACAAACACTTGGAATGAAAGGTTAGGGTGAAGCATGTTTATGTCATGGCAATTCAAATGTCAATTGTCAAGTTTTTCTGTTTGTATAATCCGTTTACATGAACGTGTGGTCCATATTATTTTGTTTTATTTAAAGGTGGCTATAAGTGCACCCGAGTCTGTCAACAAATTTGAGTCCTTATAATTTTAATTGCATATAATTGGGTCTCCGCAGTCAAATATAGTTATAACTCCACTACGATTCTAATGATGTGTCCTGCATTCTGCAGACATGGCATGAGCTCCATCTAAGTTGTCACACTCTCCTACCTAGTCACGTGTAGGTCCTCTACTGGCACCAGCTCTTGGTCTTCTACGTCATCTGTAAGCACGTTTCTTCTAACCCATGTTCTGCACTTCACTTGAATTTTCTCACTCATTTCTCTGGTGAAACAAGCTTCCATTTTTCTCTTAATAATTCTAATGAGTTTTTCTTGTCAAATTCTGGGTTTCGAAAGAAACCCATGGAAAGAGTCAAACGTAACCACTGAGCCCATTGGGCAGAATCTCATAACACTCAAAAGCAAACTCATATGCTGAGCAAGATATTTAGGGTTTTATGTGTAATGTATATGCGAACCTTTGCAAGCCATTCACATCTTTTTGAAAAGAATTTTGCAAAGTCGAATGAAAATGAGAGGGCAATTTCACAGACAATCAAATCAGACACGAAACATATATACCAAATGTCAGAAACTTTCCACCAGATAGTACGAACTTATTACAGTGCTTTAAAGGAATTCCACAAGAGAGTTTCTTTGGAAAAGATTGCGTTGCATGAATTTTGCAATCAATAGCTTGAATTTGTGCTTCAACGTAGTGGATGCCCTTGACTAGTTCCCGACAAGTCAGATCTCTTCTCAATTTGATCCTTGGATTCCAACAATTTGGGACCTGAAAATGTTGACTTCTTGTCATAATCTACTTCTTTTAGTAATGGCCATTCTGTAGTATAACTTCCAGGGTAAAAGCTCATGAGTTTTGGTAGACCCGAATGTTCAAAGGAAGTTAATTGAGGAAACATGAAACTGATTGATGAATCATGTCCTTCTTCCAATGCAACAATATGCTCAAGTTCAGCACAAAACCTTATCTTTAGCATTCCAAGTTGCAGAAGAGATTTGGCAACAGAGGCTGGAAGGAGATATTTCATGCTGTCACATTCTGTAACGTTTATCACAGATAGGCTTTGAAAATCAACAATGCCTTGTGGATCTTTATTCCATAATTGCTTGAGATTCGGTAGGGAGCTTAAAATCAATTTCCTCAAGCGGGACTTGGGTACAGCAAGTCTCTGATCTTCTATGGTCCCCATCTCCAAATCAAAAACTACTTCGAGAGAATTACAAGATTTCACCTCCAGCTCTTCTAAGTTATTTAACAACTTTAATAAATTAAATGGAAGTAATTTGGATAACCCTTCACAGTTCCCTACTCTTAGAGTTCTCAAATTGCAAAGTGATCCATCAAGATCGCTGCTATGCCATACTTCTTTTCCCTGTGGGATCACATACATTCAATGTAATAACTACAAAGAACAAATAAAAATCCTTAACAATATGATTTAATGTAAGANGCTTTTGGAGTTTGCTAAGAGCTTTTGCCACAGATGCAAGAAATAAATATTTTAACTTTTCACATCCTTTAACATGCATCACCGTCAAATTTTGATTCATGCTCATTATGTAACTTGGCAAAATGGACATATCAGGACAGTTTCTATCCTCAATTTTTTCGAATCCGCCAAAGGAATTTAAAGGACATTGTTTCTGCCAACACCATGTTGTTTCTAACTTGTGCACATCGATAATAATCATGTCCTCCAAGTTAGGGAACATAACCTACAAAACATTATCCATGCAAAAAAAAAAAAAAAAGGTTAACAACATTTTTCGAAGAGCTAGAAGTCACAAACAACTATTTGATTTTGACTTACCCAAATGATGAAAATCAGGATGTACTGAAGTTATCAATTTGAGTTTTTAAAACACATTTTGATATGGTTAATTCAACTTTTTGAACTTTCAGATACTCAAGTGATATAAAAAATCTTTTAAGAACTTAAGTGATTTTTGTTATATATTTTAAAGACTAAAATGACATTTCACTCTATAATTTATTATAGATACAAGAAGTATAACAACAAATAAAATATGCATTTAGTATGTGCTGTATAAGAATCTACCTTTCCGCCAAAAGGAGGAAGGACACTCCCTTCAATTATTATTTTCTCCTCCATCATGGAACCTTTTCTAATTTCAAGTTTCCGGAGTCTCTCAAGACTCTTTGCCAGAATTGCTGGAAACAAGAATCGGAACCGATCAGGTTCATCAACTTGCATCCGAGCGAGTGTATCTCCATATATCTGTTCTAGATATTTTAGATTAGTAATTTTCAAGGTGTCAAAACTCAGAGTTATGCCCAATATGTAACACGGAAAATTTAATTCTGGGCAGTTTCTAGTCTCAATCTTCCTAAGTTTGCCAAAGGAATTTGGAGAAAGTAGTAGCTGCCAGTGCCACATTGAATTCAACTTATCCACATCAATGATAATCATTTCTTCCAAGTTCGGGAACATAACCTACAAAAGAAAAGGAAACGGAACATATGATAACATTGCACGTATAAACAACAATCACATGTTTTAGCTAAACATTATTAAGGGTGTCTTTGGTATGATTAAGAGAGTAAAATTTAACAAAGTAACATTTAAAGAGGTTAATGAGGGTGTAAAAATTAAAAGGATCACCCCTTGTTCATTTTTAAGTAATTATTATCATTATTTTACTCTTTGGTTTATCTAATTGGGAAACAAGAAAGGACAGAAGTCACCAAGCCAAGTAAAAATGAAGTATGCGCACAATAGAGGAAGTATGGGCACATGAGTAAATAAATCATTTCACAATATATAGGATCAAAATTACTAGGTCCAATGATAATTTGTAACGAATTCCATCCACGAACTGAATGTCGAGCATGATGGGTGTGCCATCTGAACTGCTTCTATTTCACTCTCGAATGAAAATGTTGCCAAATGGATTTGTAAACATACTTCATTGCAATTTGTCATTAGGTGTAGCACTACTTAAATATAAGACATGAAAGTATGAGAAGAAAGATGAGAATCTACCTCTTCGCAGGAGGTATGGGTATTGTCTTCTGCCATTATTATCTCTTTCATCATGGAACATTCTTTTATTACAAGCTTCATAAGTTTGTTAAGCTATTTTGCCAAGGATGCTGGAAACAGATATTTTAGACTTTGACATTTTTCAACATGAATCTCCTGTGGATTTTCAAAGCAGAATATTCAGGGTATATCATTAGTCCCACCATGTCGATCTCTATCATATTGGGCTTGAAGATAAAATATCTGCACTAGAGGCTACAGTTACCACTCACCAATATCTTAAGATTCTGAATTCTGCTTCCCATGTGACATGGAAAAATGTTCATGAGTTCTGGGCAGTTTATAATCTTAATCTTTCTAAGTTTGCCAATGGAATATGGAGAAAGTAGATGCTGAAAATGCCATATTGTATTCAACTTATCCGCATTGATGATTGTCATTTCCTCCAAGTTGGGGAACATAACCTACAAAACATGATCCATATACTCAAAGCAAATTCAAAGACATTTTTCAAAGAGATGCTATAAAAGATTACCTCTTCGCTGGAAGGTTTGGTGTTGTCTTCTATCTTCACTATCTCTTCCATCATGGGACATTTGTTTATTTCAAGCTTTTGGAGTTTGCTAAGAGCTTTTGCCACAGATGCAAGAAATAAGTATTTTAACCTTTCACATCCTTTAACATGCATCACCGTCAAATTTTGATTCATGCTTATTATGTAACTTGGCAAAATGGACATATCAGGACAGTTTCTATTCTCAATTTTTTCGAATCCGCCAAAGGAATTTAAAGGACACTGTTTCTGCCAACACCATGTTGTTTCTAACTTATGCACATCGATAATAATCATGTCCTCCAAGTTAGGCAACATAACCTACAAAACATTATCCATGCAAAATAAAAAAAAAAAAGTTAACAACATTTTTCGAAGAGCTAGAAGTCACAAACAACTATTTGATTTTGGCTTACCCAAATGATGCAAATCAGGATGTACTGAAGTTATCAATTTGACTTTTTAAAACACATTTTGATATTGTCACATTCGACTTTTTGAACTTTCAGATACTCAAGTGATACAAAAAATCTTTTAAGAACCTAAGTAATTTTTGTTATATATTTCAAAAACTAAAATAACATTTCACTCTATAATTTGTTATACAAGAAGTATAACAACAAATAAAATATGCATTTAGTATGTGCTCTATGAGATTCTACCTTTTCACCAAAAGGAGGAAGGGCACTGCCTTCAATTGTTATCATGGAACCTTTTCTCATTTCAAGTTTCCGGAGTCTCTCAAGACTCTTTGCCACAGCTGCTGGAAACAAGAATCGGAACCGATCAGGTTCATCAACTTGCATCCGAGCGAGTGTATCTCCATATATCTGTTCTAGATATTTTAGATTAGTAATTTTCAAGGTGTCAAAACTCAGAGTTATGCCCAATATGTAACACGGAAAATTTAATTCTGGGCAGTTTCTAGTCTCAATCTTCCTAAGTTTGCCAAAGGAATTTGGAGAAAGTAGTAGCTGCCAGTGCCACATTGCATTCAACTTATCCACATCGATGATAATCATTTCTTCCAAGTTCGGGAACATAACCTACAAAAGAAAAGGAAATGGAACATAAGGTACGTATACACAATAATTATATGTTTTAGCTTAACATAATTAAGGGTGTGTTTGGTATAATTAATGGGGTAAAATTTAATGGCGTAACATTTAAGGAGGTTAATGAAATCTACTCACATATAGGATAATTGTTACTCTATTAAATAGATTATCTGTTGTGTTTTTTGTACAACCAAACATACACAAAGAAAATAAAATTCACTCCCTTAAATATGACCTATTTAACCCCCTCTACCAAACAATACCCTAACATTTAATAGCAATAAAGAACCCTAACACTCCATTGGGGGGTATGGAAGAAACTGAGAGTAATTAAGGAAAGCAAGAGCGAGGCAGTTGAGTTTTATTCCAAAAAAGTAATAGGGGAATGAAAGGTTTGGGGCCAAGGGTCCCACACCCCTCCATTCCATATA
>QAOA01003055.1:8762-18857 GCA_003255065.1 Cercis canadensis
CCTGGGTTATACCCAGGCTTGCAAGTTGTGTAAGATTCTGCATGAAAAGATTATCATACCAAGGCAATGTGGGTTATGACTTATGATGCAAATTGTCACTTCATTAAGGCGTTCATTGGCCATAGAAACAAAGCATTGCTTATGATCCCTAATGTTTCAAAAACTATTCGTGTTATGAGATGTGGATAGTGTTCAATGCTCAATCAATTTTCTCTGAGGTCACATAAATCAGAACATGTTTCAGTGTGTGACAATATCAAGGCATCAAGATAGCTTGTGTTGTCATAAATTGTATAGCAAGCCTTTCCCACCATTCAAAACTGTCAAAATCTAAACTTGAAAGCAGTTTTACAACTTCCAGAATGATTAGTCACGTAACATTTCATCCAACATAAAACGTGGGAAATTTCATTCCAAGAGAAAGTACAAGAAACAGGGATAGAGAGAAGGCAATGATGATTATGATTATTATCCCTACAATGACTCAATGCTACCATTTGTTCAATAAGACTAAAGAAATACAAAAATTACCGGTTGGGTATACATTTCTTCCAGTACTTATATATCTAAAATGCCGAATGACCACCCCTTGTCTTCCCCATCAAAACGTCCTTGGCTTCATTTATCTTGGAAGCAAGGTAATGGCTCCCACCGGCATCAGGATGATTTGCCATCATCACTCTCCTGTGAGCATCCTTAATCTTCTCCATCACAGTACTTTCTCTGAAAGTGACAACAAAATAACCTTCAAAATCCACAAGGCAAAACAAAGATATACTTAAGCATTATAAAGAATCCAGCCCCCCCCCCCCCTTCTTTCCCAACAACAAAGAAAAAATCCAAGACATCATCTTTGCCTCCTTGTACTTAGAAGGACAATGCGACTTTACATGGATTTAGAAGTTGTGTTAGTTGTGACAAACTAACATGGTTGTTCCCAGCTGAGAGAGCATAAATAGATAGAATACTGAAATCACCAAATTGGTTATCCTGAATAGGTTTTACATATGAAGATATACCTGACTCCAAGAATTAATGCCGCTTCTCGCTTGGTCATGACATTCTCAAAACCACCAGGATAAAATCTTCGAACCCGTGGAACTTGAGGTCGAGCTTTGAATGCATGCCAGGCAGCAATCAAATATCTTCCCCCCAAGGCAGCAGCTGCGACTGTTGTGCCCATTACTAGAGGTGATGTCTATGGAAGTAGCAAGATATTTCACATATGTTATGTTATCCAAAAAATCATATATACATTGCAACAAGAGATTAAAGTAAATAAAGTAAGCAAAATGACAAATTCTCTAAAAATTAAAGATAAAAAAGAGCTTGTGTTTATTTTTAGAGAAAAAGAAAGTGAAGATGTTAATCCTCAATTAAGTTAGCCATTCCTGTTCAAATCCTACTAAAAGAACAAATTAAACTACTATGGAACTTGCACCATGAGCAGAGAAAAGAATCAAATAAAGCAACCAAAATCCAAAAATAAACTTACTATAGACAAGAAGTGTAAAATATTAATGGATAGAATAAGAGTATATAATCTTGCCGAGAATACAAAAATCCAATCTGTGATAAAGCCCAAAATCTTCTATAGCTCTAAAAGATTATCATAGTTCAATATAGTGTCCATGAAAGCAATCATTTTTACATTTCTTACATAATTACTACTGCAAAATTAAAAACCATGAATAGCATTCCCTTCATTCTTAACGAGATTCTCAACAAGAGCAATACTTCACTCTTTCTTTATATTTTAGAATTTTATAGAGTTACCTAGCCTTTGTTGTTTTCAAGTCATTTCTATAAACATATTAATGTCCCACATCCAAATAATTGCTAACTCTCATGGAAGTATACAAATTTTTTGTCATTCTTGATAAGAGGATGCAAAATGTAGACCTACCAATATGTGCAACTAGAGCTTCTATCACTGTAAGACTTTAGGATGTTGCCTTTTTTGCATTAATACAAAATTTAATAGATTCATGATCTTCATCTACTACCCAACATATTCTTCAAAGATAATAGATTGTAATTCTCAAGTCAATATCCTAACTTTTTTTTGGAATAAAACTCCATATCCCAACTTCTTTGGGGATAAAACTCAATATCATAGTAATATAGTTCCATTTTCGATCACATATGAATAACATTAATAGGTAGGAGTTTACAGGCTTGAAACAAGGACAAATGTGCTCTTGAACCACTCTTCCACCCTGAGAATTATAAAATTACTCCTGCCTGGTAGCAAATTGTGCAACTCAATCCAGAGATGACACTCTGCTATCCAAATCTGCAATGGGACATGTTTGCTTCAAAGGGAGTTGAGATTATACAGGGTAGGGAGTCCATTTAAGATTTTCCGGAGCACAAGTGTAGACTGGTGTCATGTTCATCAAAGAAGATGACTATAAGAGTGGCATTGAGGACGTGCAGAACAATAGATAGCATTCTGTAGAAATGTACAACTACTTGACTGTGAATCACATTTGCTTCAGGATGTTACAAACAAAGTTCTCTCAAAATTACATCTTTATTCTATTTTTCCACTCACTTCTCTTCTACTATGTAAAAAACCCTGATTTACTCCCCTAGCCATGATATTCCAGCAGATCCACTTTCAATAAATAATATTACAATTTGGTTTTGTTGTCTTCTCTAGATCATCTTTCCAATGCCGTCTTGCCGAGGAACAGATTCATGAACATCCATTCGATTCCAGTTCCCTACCAATGAAGCAATATGGTCAACCTTGTCATACAATCCTAGAAGGCCACCTGTATGTATAAAGAGGATCTTTCTCCCTTCCCACTTCTTTGGATTCTCAGAAATATCTTTCAACAATCCATAAGCAGCTTTCCCGCTGAGAGGGAATTGACAACCAAAAAAGATGTTCAGTAAAATCAACAATATTCACATCAATAACAATGATAACTTCAAGACTACAGTTCGGGTAGTGACATATATGCAAACTTTTTCTACAACATTTCACAAATTGGACCATGTGGCAGAATCTGAATTCTACTGGTATCACTAAGGACCTTTTCTATCAAACTCAGATTTTGATGCATCTCAGTTTGTGAAGTTCTCATTTCTTCTCATTTCTCATGTAGTTTTTCCAGATGGATAAACTATGAAAGTATAATAATCCTCTCAACAATATATAGCAGCTTAAGGGTCCACATTTCTAACTTAACTTTGCATTATATCAATCATATGAACTTTGTAAAAGATGTCCAATAATGATATCACAGTTTTGAGGTTAATCCTTAATACAACAAGATAGAGAAAACTACTGAGCTCGAACAAAAGACTTGTACCAAGTTCGATATCAGAAAGAACAAAGAACTGTGTTTTATAGGTGCAACAGAAGGAGTAATTTCCTTTTACTACATTTAATTATTTAAACAGAGCACTTAGACATTATACAGTATATGGGGCAGATAAACACCTGTATACTGGGTCTAGAACAACACCAGTAGCTGCAGCAAGTTCACTTACAAAATTAAGCTCCTCAGAGGTGTTAATTGCATAGCCAAGACCCTTGGCCTGTCAAAAATGTAATGAAAACAATTATATTTCATTATTAATCAAAAAGCATCCTATATCCAGATGACGAAGCCATTTTCCAGATCACGTGTATGTATACAGAAGACACTACATGTTATGATCACAGGAGCACAGAACCTCTCGGGGGTTTGGATCATTGATTACCTCAACCATTAACACTACCCACCCGTTTACCCCAAGAAAGCATATTCAGAAATTCATACAAATACTGAAACTAAAAAGGGTAAACTAATATCCTTTAACATAGTTTTTTCAAAATCATTAAACAATGCTAAATTGGAATTTTCAATGCTGATTTTTCTTTTATATGTCTAATATCATATTGTTTCTTGCTATCTTTTTCTGTCTTCTGTCTCTTTTCTTGTTGTCTCAAGAATCCTGTCCATGCTGATGTAATGCTTTGTTTTTGTTCTTTACATATGGGTGACGCCCACTTGGTGCTCCTTTAATAAATTTTAAGTAAGAAAAAGCAATCCAATTTGAAGAAGATCCTGAATATTTTGAATGTTAAACTTTATTGAACACCAATAGAATGCCAGTATACCAAATATTTTGATTAATTCTTTAATGAAATAGTTGCAGTAAACTTATGCCTGCCTTTCTATCTATTTAGTACAGATAAAATGCGTACAAACTTGCAATTAGTTACATTCACTGTTTCATTCCAAAACACAAGCTCAAAAGTTCCTCTAGGTCACTCAACTTACAAAAATCCAATTCCAGAGAAAACTGGATAATATTCTTAGAGACTCTTTCAGATTTTAGAGGATTACGTCAAATCCCCACAATTCATAGTGAGTAGATGTCACCCAACATACAGTGGTAACATCATAGACACTCTGGAATAGTAGAACTATAGTTTTTCTACCAGTAATATATGCTCTTTGAACACAATACAACCAACATACAGTGGCAAACAACTAGTGTTGTTTACCATTCTTTCCTACCACATTGGACATCAGAAATACGGTATACTCCAGTTTGAACAGAGTAAACAACTAGTGTTGTTTACCATTCTTTCCTACCACATTGGACATCACAAATACGGTATACTCCAGTTTGAACAGAGTACAAAAACCCCAGCAGCAGGACCAAGGAATAGCATGTATATACTTGCACAAAAGAACTAGCCAAATCTTACCAATCAGAAAAAGAGATATTTCTTCTACTCTACCAAGACACTCACGTTTATTATGTGGACAATATCATGTGAGTTAACTTCCGCTTTGAGTCCATCAAGTAGGCCTTGCACAAAGTCGTAGAAGTAATCAGGGTCATCACAAACAGAAAATGCATGCACCTACAAACATGGGCATCACAGAAAAGAATTTTTTTAAGAAAAGAAAATAAAAGCAAAGAAATGAAATATGAGGAATGTATTAACATGAACAAAGAGTCTTCTAAAAGAAAGACATACTTTTGCTTTCAATGAACTCAATGACGATCCCAATGACAGACCAGCAATTGTACCCCCACTGGAAATTAATGGAAGCAAGATGTCAACATGATGAAAATACAACAACTATGATTCAACAGATAATGTTCTTTTGTGATACTGGTTCATATTCTCAACATAGACCGTAATACAGCTTAACCACCTTCTCCAGGAAGATTGCTTGTAAATTATGTGCTACAACCATTAAGAAATATAATTTTTATAACCTAACATACTATATCAAACCCACTATACAAAGGGAAGATATTATTTAACACTTGACTACATTAAGTGGAGTCTAGAATGTGCCAGAATGTAGTAATGAAAATTTGCCTGCCAAAATAAACAGATCTTATCGAGGTGAAAAAGCTGGTAAGTAAGAAAAAGATAAACAGATTAAGTAGACCAGAACCTGCCACATGCTACAACAATATCATCAAACTTAGTATTGTTAGCCCCACTTTGAATTTGCTGCTCAATCTCTCGAACTGCCTCTATATAGCCCCTGAATAGAATAACTACAATAATAAATAAGAATGTAACGTAGATAGGTAGATGAGATAAAGATGGAATATCTACAATGAACACATGGAACACAGTGCAAATGAAAATTATGCTCCACTTAGGTCATCACCAACTTCACCACAAAAATAAATTATGACCACGGTGCAAGTATCCCACTTAAAATACTTTATTCTTTATCTTGCAAAACAGTAATTAGGTTCTTCAGGTTACTTATATCTATGACCGACAGCAGAAAATATACCTGAGAAACAATAATCCACCAAGTGAGTAATATAAACCCTCCTTCATACAAAAGTATCATTGGTTTTACTCATCAGACAATAAATCAGAAAAGTGATGTCATTTTTTTAGTAACTTACATGACCTTCAGCCCAAGTATCAACCCAAATTATATCAGGTCATCACTTGACTAAGTTGGCCGTCTATGGCCCTGGCTTTTGGACAATTATTGAAATTACTCAAATTTTAGATGATAAATCTTCTAACTTTCTGCAGAAACCAAATGAGTTCTTCAAAATTGTTTTACCAGAGGCCGTATTACCCACAGAGTAAATGTTCCCTTATCAAAAGAATCAGTAATTTAAAAGACACTATAGGCAATATAATTGGCGCTTTACTATGTTAACCAAATTATAAAAATATGAAAATTAAGGAAATTGACAAAAAAAAAAGGCATTAATTGTTAGTCTCACCAAGTTCCCAAAGAGTTTGATCCCCCAACAGGAATAACATATGGCCTCCTTCCTTCCTTTATCAACTTTTCTTTTAGGGCATTGGCAATTGTCTAAGAACAAATTTTAAAAAAAGTTATTCAGCAATAGGTACAATCAAATACATCAGTTTGGCTAAAACAGGAAATATATACCAGTTACTTGGACAAATCAATCAGTCAACATGGCATTATCCATAATGCCCGTAGATTAAGGAGGTCATATGCATCTAACTCCACTTTGCTGAAATTCAAAGCTAAAAACTAAATGCTACAGCCAAGTATTGAATGAGAAACAAATCAAGTTGGCGGTGAACTATGAACACAAAGCAACCAGCACCAACAATTCAAAAGTAAGGTATTCTTGAGACAAAGATGCAAAAGAAAGAAATGAATGCCATTGTGAAACAATTTTAAATGTTGAAGTATATAATATTCTATATAATAATAATACTGCAACAAGTGTATTGACACAAACATATTGTGCTGCATTATAATGTCGGTGATGCAGAAATCCATGCTAAGACTAGCTTGTGACCACTTTCTCTTTCAACAATCCAGCATTGAAATTCTCACAATAAATCAGCAGTGACCATCCCTAAGACAAAAGAAAGATTAATCCTTGAAAAGGGACAATTTTTTTTAATCTTTCAATGCAAACCATGGCATCTACTAACTTTAAAGCAATAATCTTGTGGCTGCAAAACTTCTTGATTGCAGTTTGAGTAATTTACAGTATCTACTGCTGTCGTGGAACTTTCAAGATTGCTATGATGTTTATTTCACTTCAAACACTACAAAACCAATGTCAACCACTTGTATTGCTTTATTTGCAATATAAATAGCAGAGCCTAATAAAAAAAAAAAAAAAAGGTAGGCACCAAGCTTCCCTCTTCAGATGCTACCTTAATTTTTCAAAAAAAAAAATGAAAATAGAATAAAGGGAATCATTGCACTGATATCTAAAGAATTTTGCAGTATGTGCACATTTTGCAACTGAGAAGAACATGGCTGGTACTAAATGGCCAATGTACTCACCAAACTCCCTATTTTTCCATATTCTTCTTTGGATATAAGTTCGATGTGAGCTCCTACCAATCGCTCAACTAGAAGATTGCCTACCAACCCAGGATCTTGGTCAACAAGGACCTGCCAATACATAAAGACTTACAAATATAATATTAAGGATCTCCAACAAGTTACAACACTTATCTGGGCGTGGATCAAAATTTTATTGATAGATATATGAAGGGGGGAAGAATGTATTAACCTTAGAAGTGCGCAGTATGAGATAACAGTCAAGATTTAAATACTTTGCAGCAACAGCAGTTGCACGACAATGGTTGCTTTGGATGCCCCCTATAGTAATTATACAGTCTGCACCTTGTGCCACGGCATCTGCCAACAAGAATTCCAATTTTCTGACCTTGTTTCCACTCAATTGCATTCCAGTAAGGTCATCACGCTATAATTGGAAAATTTTCCAAGTCAGTAAAAGCAATTGGGAAAAAGCAAAAAAACTATCCTGATCAACTATCCATCCAAAAAGGCAAAAGAGTGAGTGAATAAATAAGAGATAATGTAAAGTATACCTGAAAACAGTAAATCTATATAATATGATCATGGTAATGAAAAATGCAGTGCTAATGGTTTTGTCACCCAGAGTTTTCTAATACGCACACAACGTTGATCAGATTGTGGAGACTAAGAATAAGATACAGTACAAACTGGTGGAAACTGATGACATTCAGGCATGCAAACAAAATGATATAGACAAGACAAAACCAAGTTCTTAATATCAAATTATCAAATTTGTGTTCTGGCTTCTGCGAATGACAGGTCAATGCATAGTACAAGTGAAATCAAGCATAGGTAAAGAATAAAGACAAGAAGAACAACAATTTACAAAATGAAAACTCATTCTGCTAAACTCCAATAACATAAAAAACTTCAAGCACGTATTACTTGCATCACAATTTAGAGGCAGACATGTAGTCTTCGACTAGTACTTATTGAGACACTATCACCATTGGTCCAAAGGACAAGTCTGATACTTTGGACTTAACAAGATGAAAGTTGAACTAAGAGTCGTCCAAATGATAATAAAAATGAAGAAATATAGTTTCTCAAAAAAATGCAAAAGACAGACAGTTTATATCTCCTTCCTAAATATTCTGAACACAAAAGAAGTTTCAGCAACTATGTATCGATAGTTGAACTGGAAAAAAGAGTACGAACAAATATAAATCAAGGATTCATCTAGCAAATCATGAAAATGGAAACATAGGGGAATACCTTCAGCCACACCTCCGTGTTGTTTGGTAAATTGGGCAGGTTCCATTTGTGAATTGGAGTTGGGAGCTGATAACAAGCAGGACAACTACTCTCAGTACAATTTCATTTGCAAAAAAATATAACCTTTTTATTATTATTTGTTTCCTAAATAAAGAAAATTAAAATATAAAACAAAAATTTGCGTTTCCCACAAAACCCAAAAAGCCAAATAGACGCCGGACATGAATTCAGGAACAGAGAGATCAGATGAATTTGCTTACATGCCCAAGAGAGTAGATATGAGAAGGTATGGAGTGGAGATGGGTTGCCCAGGAAGGAGGAGAGTAAGGCTTCTTAGTGAGGAAGTCGAAGCTCAATGCCCTGCAAGACTCACGTCTTTGGTGCTGGCATTGGGTTTAGCTTCCATGTTGTGAAATCGGGAGTGGCTGAAATTCAGATAACTGGGTCGCGACCAGGGAAGGCCTTGGTGGGTGAATGGCTTGTGGGTTGATGAAAGCTTTGGAAGATGATGGTATTGGGGGCAGCGAGTGCACAACATAGTCTCACTTCATGCTCAAACGTCAACAAGACAAGCACGGGCTATAGCTTTCTCTGCTTAGCACGCGGAAAGTGGAAGACGAGTGACATGCGGAAAGTGCATGCGGAAATGGAACTAACGACGAGTGACATGCGGAAAGTGCATGCGGAAGTGGAACTAACGACGAGTGACGAGGATGAACCGGCTGGACCTGAATGCGGAAGGCTGAGGCTCCAATCATGTTTTTGTTTTCTTCTTTTTTTTAAAAAAAAATATAATTATTTTATTTATATTTATACATAATAATTATATATATAAATAAAATAATTATATAATTTCTATTTAATATTGTATATATAAATAAATATATAATATCAATAATTTTTTAATAATTTTTTATAGTGTTAAAAACACTTATTTGAAAGACACTTTTTAGCAAGGTTTTTTTTAGTTGTTTTTGGTTTAACAATAAAAGTATCTTTGAGCTAGCTTTCTTAGACTCAATTAAATTTATCTATGGACTATTTTAAGGGCACATCTCCACATCAATCTCATATATTCAATAGAAAATTTCTCCCAAGTGATAGCTCCAAAACTCAAGCTATTTTTGAGTACATTGACAGTAGCCTTTATTTAAACAAAAGAAAATACAAAATATGAAAGACAAATAAACTATGACAATGAATCAAATTGAAGCCATAGACCAGATCAAAGAGTCAATTTGTAATTAGGCTGTGGCTATAGCCAATTTAGCTGTGAAAATAACCACCACTTTTTTATTTTATAATTAAACTTTATTAAAATGTTCCAAGGGAATACCTTTATTTTAACATATTGACAAAGGAAGTCTCAAGCTTTGTGGCTAAAGAAATAGAAGTCTTATTATTTTGTCTAGTTTATGTCCATATTAATAGTAAAAGCTATGTCATATGAGTAATTTATTAATAAGGTTCAACCATAATTTAATAATCAAAATTTCAAGAGATGATAAGAAGTAAATAAATTTTATGATTTGTTCTTAAGAATTTTTAATAGCTCACA